>LIEC01011734.1:48826-123746 GCA_001925005.1 Drosera capensis
GGGGGGGGGTGTGGGGGGGGGGGGTATAATTGGTATGATAAGATGTTTAACCAACTTCGTTAAAGCCTCAAGTTAAAGACAAAAGAGCCACAATGTTGTTCGCGTGTTAACATGATTTTGAGGTTGAGGTTGTGGGTTTAGAACACATGATTTTGCCCCACGCTTGCTCTCATATCATGTTGAAGAATCAATTTGACCAAAAGATCAAGCTTATGATATAAGGCCCACACAATTTTTAGTATCTTACCCAAAGCAATGCAGTGAGCTAATTCCTTGCTGGATATCGTTTATGCAGATAAGAATTAACAACAGTTTTAGCTCATCCTTTCGAGAGCCTATCTACAAGCTCAAGTGCAAAAGCGAGGTTAGTCAATCTACTATGTGATTCTCATGATGCTGTTTAGTCCCCCATCTACTATATTGATGCGCTGCTGATGTTTGATTGGATTTGGACAATAAACAGTCTTGCTGAGGTTTATACTGAATCTTTGTGATTGACATCTTGTTTTATTTTTCGATGAGATATCTACATGTTTCTTGCTTGCAATTCTCTCCTCTTTGCTCGGTCTCTCTGCTGTCTTCAACCCCCCCCCCCTCTCTCTTCTTCTGATTGTGTGTGGTTCCTTTACATCGAGTATTTTGTTTTCTCCCTCTATTTTTTTTGGGCTACGCACTTTTCCTGATCTTAAATATAACACATTGTCGAGGGGTAGAATGAGATTCTTTTTCATTTTCTATCAAGTAATTGACTCCCATGTCTTCATGATGCACTATGCAATTGTTCAAACATGTCAAGACTGAATGGCCTCATGAAACAGTTTTGAGTCTCACGGTTCTCGAGGAAATCATAGAATCAAAATAGTATGCGAGAACATAATTATGAAGGAAGAATTAAAATTTGTGGTGAAGTCTAAAGCCACCTTTCTCCATAGCCATTCTGTACACTGCTTGCTAGAATCAAAAGATGTTGGAACTATTTGGATTAGTTTGCTACATCGTTGATGCACAACTCTACCATAACTTTAAGTTTGTGATAGAAAGCCTGCCTTATTATTTTACGTTACAGTTGCTTCATGTGACACCATTCTCGGGCTTGTAAACATGCACTACCCCATTTATTCAAAGTTTCAATAGGGGATAACAAAATTCAAACTCATGATGTGTCCCACATTATCTAACATCGTACAAGGAACGATCATTCGCAATAGAAAACCCAAACTTGTGATAGAAAGTGTAAAATATACTTTGTAACTTAACATACATGATGACATATATCATGCCATCTCAGCACCAATCGTTACCTTTTGCATCTGCAAGAAATATTTCTAAACATCATGGTTCTTTGGGTTCTGTTATTGCCTTTCTATTGTCTGGATTATTTGGTCAAAGCTATGGTAGTTTTGGCTAAGTCTACTTCTATCTCAGTCAGCCGATTGGAACTCCACATCCCTTTTCGAAGGACAGGATGTACTGCGGGACAAGTGAGTTTGCCTACTCCTACATGCTTGCTTCGATCATTCTGCTTATGGTTCGATTTGTGAAGATTTAAGTGGACTATATTTTCTCTAGAGCCTTACTTGAAGTTCAACTTTCTGCATGACTAGTTTTATTGAGATGTATCTCCGCCCTCCATCTGCAAGTGAAGAAGCACGGATAAATGATTGGATTAAGGTGCGGCAATCTGGAATCCGCTATTATCTTTCCCTAGGTGACCAGAGAATTGTTGACAAGCATTTTATCATCCGACCAAAAGCAGAGTTTGAGGCAAGTAGCTCTTACTTGTATTCTGCTTGGAACAATGAGATTCCATATTAAATTTCTTGCTACTAAAACCTAGACAATTTAGTCAAAGCTCACTCTTGATATTTATGGACGGCTTAATATGCCTTCTTATTCCGGTTTGAGTAGGCCTTGACACTTGAGAGTTCAATCTATGTCACCTTACCCTGTGTTGGATCATTGTTTCTTATCCTTCTATCGAGTTATCGTTTGGGTTCCACTGTTCGTGTATGCTGTCTGCATATTGAGTTCATGCTCTGGAGGAGGATTATTACACTTGAATGATCCTTTTATGGTGAATTGTGTTGGGGGCTATATTAATATCTCAGTAATCTTCTCACGCAATCACACAAATGCTGTTTTCGGGGGCTTGAGTATGGAGGATGCATTGTCCCCCATCTTATCAAGTACTGATTATATAGGAGTAGCAAGGTTCGAACTTGAGCCGTTTAGTTGTGGAACTAGCTTTATCAAATGTAAATAGTTGTGTTTGAAAGATTCATGAGTGCTGTGTGTATATTAAACTATTTATAGAATCTGACCTGCAGCTTTGTTGATCGGGTGTTTGGAACCATTCGCAAAGAAGATAGGCGAGTGCAAGTGCAATATTATTAGTTAGTGATTGAGTCGTAAATGGAGATTATGTCTTCACACCCTAATCTTCCGCATCTTGCGTTTTTGATCCGTGTATTTCCATGTGCTAACTCGATTTTCAAATCTTTTATCTCGAGAGTATTGCATTGTGGACTGAACAAATCTTGCAATTTCTTTGCCTGATCCATGTATTAAATTATTTATAGAATCTGACCTGCAGCTTTGTTGATCGGGTGTTTGGAACCATTCGCAAAGAAGATCGGCGAGTGCAAGTGCAATATTATTAGTTAGTGATTGAGACGTAAATGGAGATTATGTCTTCACACCCTAATCTTCCGCATCTTGCGTTTTTGATCGGTGTATTTCCATGTGTTGCTAACTCGATTTTCAAATCCTTTTTATCTCGAGAGTATTGCATTATGGACTGAGCAAATCTTGCAATTTCTTTGCCTTTTTTTTCCCCTGGAAACAGGTTGGTAGGATGACTCCAGGGGGTTTACTGGCTTTGGGATACACTGTTGTGGTTAGTTATAAAAGGGCATCGGTTTATTTCAGTATTGGCAAAGTCTCATTATCACTAGAGACTATTGACTCTCTTGGTGAAACATTCATGGTGCTCCGTGGCATGGATCGAAAAGTATGTGCTCTGATTTAAGGGTGGTTATTTGTGATCTGATATCTCTTAAGATTTTTCTCATGACAACAGCAATAAGCATAATATAAATTTTATTTGCTGAGCTAGAATGGCCCTCCTGGTTGGTTGATTGATGGTTCAAAGTAGTATAGTTGTCTTGCTTCTTAGAATTTCTTTCTAGACCCAAAATGAAAAGGTACAAGTTGATATGGGTTTGATAGTACCACATCAATCTTGCAAAGTACTATGATTAAAAGAAGTCGCCACCAGATTTTTTTATTTTTTAGTTTTGAAGTTTTTATGCATGCTGCATTGTGGACCTGACATCTTTCTTTTGTTTTCCTCATTCGGCACAGACTGTTGAAGCAGAGGCTTTGAGAATGGGTATACTAGGACCATGGATAACAAAATCGTATCTAGAATTGATTCTTGAGCAGAAAGGTAGGTGACCGATATCGAATGTGCATGCATGTGTATGATACTCAGCATGTTGCTAAAATATTCAGCTCATTCTACATTACTTTTAGGAGTGCCTCGCCTGAACACACCACCACCATTAGCAAATGTATCCTCTCCTAGTACCCAAGAGAGGGTGATTTCAGCCCCTCGGCCTATTCGTGTAACACCAAATATTGTTGGCCGGCTGGAAGATCTATCACAGCCATGGACTCGTTCACCGACCAAGTCTAAAGCAGAACCTATCTCAGCAACGTGGCATTTCATTTCTGATCCTTCCGGTGTTGATAGTACTGATATAGGTATTGCTTTTTTATGCAATATTCTCTAGAGTTTTTGTGCTTACATTTCTTCATTTTTGTAAGTTTAGACTACTCATGAACCAACTGCAGATCCTGCTTCCTTCAGGGACACTATGCAGCTTGCTGCTATGCCTGATTCCTATGACTTCGATAGAGGGTTGCTACTCGCTGTCCAAGGGATACAGGTAAAAGAACCAAATTGATTGAAGCTATCAGGTGGTGTTTTTGTATCAAGGTGTTCGTTGGATAAGAACTGCTCTGCTCTTTGTAAGGGGATCCGACATTAATGGATTCTGTTTTTTTTTCTTTTTTCTCTTTTTTAAAATTCTTTTCAGGCTTTATTAGAGAACAAAGGCTTCCCCATTGTAGTTGGAATTGGTTAGTATACGTATATGTTCTGTTCACTCTTGCGTTTTATTTATCTCTCTTTCCTTTTGCAATCTTAAGAGGATAGTGCTGAAAAGATGCTTGCTTATGTCTAGTAATCAGATGTCGTGGTATTGAGAGCCTATCTCTTTGCTCTATATGGTCAATATAGGCATCAAATTGCTGCCTGCATTTGCGATTAGATAAAAGTTAGCACATCAGTTCTTTTGCATGGTTCAGTGTATGATATGATGATCATAAGGTTCTAGGACCTGTTGGAGGAGTAATGATAGTGGATTTTGTCTGTATGGTTTGCATGCAATGTGTTTTCCATGCAGGTTGTTTCTAACGCCATCCATGCTGCTTCAACAGGAGGACCAAGTGGGTCTGGAAAAACAAGTTTAGCGCATAAGATGGCAAATATTGTCGGGTGTAAAGTTGTATCCCTTGAAAGCTACTACAAATCTGAGCATGTGAAGGACTTCAAGTATGATGACTTCAGCTCACTTGATCTTGCTTTGCTTTCCAAGGGATTTCGGCAAATTAGACGAATTGCTGATATTTGCTAGCATTTAATTCTGTGCCATAATTTATTCGTCAGGCTTTTCCTGAGCAAGTTTAAAAATTCTTTTAATGGGGAAACTGGCATTGAGGATTTGCATTAGTAAACAACGAAAGCTTCCCAATTCCTTGCAGAACATCAATGATGTAAGGAAAAACAGAAGAACAGAAGTCCCGGTTTTTGACTTGGAGACTAGTGCAAGGAGTGGCTTCAAGGAATTGGAAGTTTCTGAAGATTGCGGAGTGGTAAGCAAAGAGCTGGGACCCTGGGCTCCGGCTCTTACCTTATTCCTCCTAGCATTAAGTGTATTATGTTTTAATGCATCTTCGACTCAATATGTTTCCTCTCGCAAGAAAGCTTATGTGGATCCTTGTTCTTGACTTGAATGAATGAGTTGTTGCCTTGCAGGTTATTTTTGAAGGGGTCTATGCTCTACATCCTGATATCCGAGTGTCACTTGACTTGTGGATTGCTGTTGTAAGAAATATTACTCATTCGCACCAAACATTTGACTCTTCACTCACTTTTTTTTTTTTCAATGCAACCCTCTAGTTTAGATTCCAATGTCCTGTTTAGCTAATTTTAACCTTACGTTAATGACTCAGGTTGGAGGTGTCCATTCACACCTGATTTCACGGGTTCAAAGAGACAAGAATAGAGTTGGGTTTTTCATGTCTCAGAATGAGATAATGACAACCGTTTTTCCCATGTTTCAACAGCACATTGAACCTCATCTTGTTCATGCTCATGTAAGTGGACTCAGATTTTTTTCTAATTCAATGATCATATCAGAACTTATTCTTATCATGTCTCTCCCATTGTGTAGCTAAAAATTCGGAATGATTTTGATCCTGTTCTTTCCCCCGAAAGTTCATTATTCGTATTGAAAAGCAACAAGCAGGTAATTTGCATTTCTGGACTTGTGTCTAAGAGTTTTAAATACAATGGGTGCCATTTTATCTGACACAATTGTTTCTCCTAACTTAGGTTGCTCATCAAGACATAATTAGAATCCTTGATTCCTCGAAGTTTTTCAGTTCCGTTCAGAATTTTATCGATATTTATTTGAAGCTTCCTGGACTACCAGCTAGCGGGAACTTGACAGAGGGTGACTGTATTCGAGTTAGAATATGTGAGGGGAGATTTGCATTGCTTATACGAGAGGTTTGTTACATGAGAATTCCTAAATCTTTTTGTTTGCTGTGGACTTTGCTTCTTGTTAGCTTTAACTGTTCACTGTATATATTTATATTGATGGTGAATTTGTTCTGCTCAGCCTATTCGGGAGGGAAGCTTCATCATCCAACCAAAGGTGGACTTTGATATTAGCATTACTACAGTTGCTGGACTACTCAACCTTGGGTAAAACCATCTCTATGCTTCTCGAACATACCAAGCTTCATTGCTTTTAGTATGCTTTTCAACAGTAATTATCTCGCCTATGGTGGCTTATTGATAGAGATGGAAGAATGTTTATTGTGACTTGTGAGACATGTAGTTTTGTTCTTAAAATCCCAGCATTTGCTATCTGTTGGATACGTTTTAGAGATCAACCTTGGATAAAAAGCAGTAGTTGTGTCAAGTCGCCCCCCTAAGAAACTGTAAAATGCTTTGTCGCCAATTCTAGGACTGTTGGTTTTCCATCCTTTCATCCTCGTGCTGTAGTGTTCCCATGACTTATGGTGCAATGTTTTACCCTTGTTCCAGGTACCAAGCTGTGGCATACATTGAAGCATCAGCATTCATTTACCAAGATGGGAAGGTCAAATCTATATTCTAATATATGTTGCTGAAGTCTTAGATAATGCATTTTTATATCTATCGTTTTGCTCTAAAGCTGAATTATGGGAAGCTTAAGTTACGATATGCACCTGTTCTTGTGCTTGTTTTATTGTGAGTACGGTTACGATTTGCACCTGTTCTTGTGCTTGTTTTATTGTGAAGCTTGATTTTCTTTTTATTAGTGTTTGTGTTTAGATTCTTGTCGAAGTTGATCATCTACAAGATGTCCCAACTCCTTACATACAAATAAAAGGTGTGGATAAAGAAGCTGTGATAGCGGCTGGCTCAATGCTCAAACTAGATGGCTCATATACCACAAAGGTTTCGCCCAAAGTGTCTGCACTGCTATGGTTCCTTTTTGGTCGTTGTGTCTATATGTAAAAGACTGCGACAAATGCAAATCCGTTCCCAGTATCTAACTCCTCTTATTCGTTTTTTCAGAGTTATTTGCAAATAATACTGGAAAGATTGCCTATACTAGAAAGAAGTTCCAGTGGAATTCATGCTCACCAAGCTGCCAGATTGCAAGAGCTTGTGGAATATATTCAGTCTCAGGTATCTCCCTTTTTTTCTTTTTCATTCTTTTTTCTTTTCTTTCTCTTTTCTTATTCTTTTTTTTCCTTTTTGATGAGGGTCAGGTAATCTTCTTTGATTCCTCACATTGCATTTTTCTTTTGGTGTGGCAATGAATAGCCGTTGAGTACCAGTTATGGATCATATTACTAATACTAAGCATTCCGTTAAGAAGATATATATCAAATGCAAACTTTTACATACAAGCATAACCCTCATATGCTTTTATGTTTCCAAATCAATCTGTTTTGTATGTTTGAATATTTTATTTGAATTTATCATGCTTTCCTCTAGAAATATTGTGCTTTATTGTGACTGTTCACTTTTACTTTTTGGATTTATCGGCGTACGTATTATACATTTCACGTTGTTAGATGCATTGATTTCGCTACATTATGACCTGTATTCCCTAATGCTTTCGCGTTGAACTTTTTTGGTTAATAAGGGAAGTAGCTCAACCTCGGAATCATCTCAAGGCCGAGAAGTGTCTCCGCTTGAAGGTGTGATAGATGATTTGCAATGCCGGGTCAAACGGCTTGAACGATGGCAGACAATCAACACTGTAATTCTCTTCTGAACTCACTCCTTCAGCATGGTTTCATATGGATAGGCATACTAACAGATCCACTTGTTGGCAGGTGCTGTGGACTTTCTTTATGTCTGCCCTCATTGGCTATTCGCTTTTTCACAGAAGGCGTCCATAGTCACCGGATTTTTTACTCTGCAATGCCTCGTGTTCATCAGGGGTCCTGGATCACAAGCTGCCTCCAAGTAGACCAATCAAGCACATTTTGGCAGTACAGTATATAGCTTAGGTGACAATTTCAAGTCATTGTACCCTGCACTGATCCCTGATCTTTTGCCTCAATTAGGAACCGTGATTCTGTGCTAGAACAGCCTCGATTAGTTGTTCCGTGAAAGCATGGGACTTCAGTAAAATGATTGTAGACGTAGACCCTTTATTTGCTGATCTCTAATCTCAGGCTGGAATGGTGGGAGGCTGTAGTTGTTCTTGGTTTACATCGCCTGCCGCTGTACATGTGGTCGTGTTTGATGGATATAGATTTCATTGCTGATGATTACTGATGAGCTTCAAGCCTTCAACAGCATCCTCAAGTTTTTAGCAATCGTTCCTTTCTTTCGCAACAATCGTTTCTTTCATTATATAGACAAGGGGTCAATATCAATTACGGTCACACTTTGTTACTGGCAGCAAATATCCTCATGTCAGGATTACCAATGATTTGGGAGCAGGAATTGGACTAACTATTCCCTGTAAATCAAAAGATGATTTTTGGATTTGTTTGATGTCGTCATGTTGTTGGCTGAATAAATCGACTTCCTTTCCTATTATTATGTTAAACCAATTTCATCCAAAACATCGGCATCGTTGCAAGATAACTATGAATTCCTTGTACAGCCACTCGCCACTCGCCATCGCCATACGATAAGGAGAGAAACAAACACAATCAAAGCATTGATCTCATAAGCCCTCGACAGAATCATTTAATTCAATTGATCAAGGTCAAACTCCATAAAACAAACTGTGTTAAACAGTTAAAAGAGTACAGGACTTTGGTATGACATGACAACTCAGCCTAGTGCAACTCCGGAAGATCATTCTGGTTCCAAGCAATAACGATTATTTTTATTTGAAACGTGATATTCTTCTCCGGAATTGATCAGAGCGGGCGAGACGGCAAAGGACAGGGACGAAAGCACGATTTTGATCCTGGGTGGCCAGATCAAAGGTTTCATTTGACATACGAATGAGATAACTGTATAGCGCTGAAACCGAATATCAATCATTTTATATGTTACAATGCATTGAATTAAATATCACATCCCACCGTTCTTAAAATATTTGCAATCAAACAAATCCTCAATCTTATTCATTATAACATTATTTATATAATTCACATTATATACATAAAAAATACTATTAATAATTATATATATCTATTTTAAATTATATAAAAATTATAAAAAATTTGAGAGTTCTATGTCTTGATGATAATAAACAATTTAAACAGTTATTACCTTTTAATGATGTTACAATAATGAAACAAATATGTAACAACATTAGAACAACATGTATGATATAATGAAAAGACGTTACAAATTAAATACAAATCATAAATATTAGTATGTCATTAATATAGAATTAACCAAGCTTGATATCAAAATAAACTAAACTTTGATATAAAAAAATAATTAATTTTATACATTTAAAATAGATTTCTGTGATTCATGGGATTATGATTTTGAAATAAGGACAGACAGAACCATATATTTAAAGAATTATAGATCATTAAAAATGGCTTTTAGGGAAACTAAGTGTCATTATCCGGTTGGGGGCGATGTAAGAAAATCACTGCTGGACAAATAGTGGCTGAAGTCGGAAACTACTGATATACTCCTTTATCCCATAGATTTTGTATCATTTTATAATTTACGAAAATATTGTGTGATAAGGAATTAAAGTAGATGGAAAAAAAATACCGCATGATTATGAGAATTAGAGTTAAATGAAGAAAAATATATATCTAAATTTGCGAGGATAAAATAAATGTTTCAAAATACCACAGAACTACAGTTAACAGCATAAATATAGCACATGCATCTTTTGCTCCTCCAAGCCACAAAACACCAACACCAACGAATCCATGATATATAAAGGCTGGACTTGCCAAGCGACCCTTCTTTCTATTCTGTCCAAGGAGACTCGCCTTGTCAAGTAGCAAGAACCATGATCAGTATACTCAGATTGCAATGGCCATTGGTAGCGAGACAATGGCGTAGATTACCATGGCCACACTATGGGGTCAATTTCTGAGTCTTTAACAAGAAGACTATTACTGCAAGGAGTAGAATTATTATAGCAAGCCAGAAGGGGAATCCTGCAAACAGAAAACACAATTAGAGTTCTGATGACCAAGATGAGATTGTGTTACAAAAGAACCAATAGATGAACTCATCCAAAAATGTAAGATCTGGAGTCGTGGACGGGTAACCACTCATGATGATATCACAGTAAGGGTAATTCGCTACCAACATGAAGATGGTGTCTATTGTTCTTTCTTTCACATAAATCACCAAGACTATTGTGAGGCACTCTAAGCCGAAGCACGATAAAGCAAAATCATTGCAATCAGCACCTCAGATATCCGTGCTAGAGATATTATATTTACACTGAAAGTTAAAGCTCATTCTCAGCTTCTGAAGAACCTTAAACGCGACGATTGGCAACACAGTAAAGCTACATTATGCGGTGAAGAACCACTTACTGCCGTTAAGAGTCAGGTTCGGCAGTTATTTAAAAGGTGCAGTATTGAATAGTTTCCCATTCTTAAAGGCTATTTTGCTGTTCGGTATTTGGTAACACTTCTTAAGTGGCCACTTAATGGACAATGCATGTTTGCAACATTATGAAGTTAGCCCGAGGGAGCAATTATGTGTTTTGTAATTATATGGTGGTGCAATCTGCACCCTTGGATTGCTAGACAGCAAAGTTGCTGTCCAAAAACTACAGCAGGCAATCCAGGTCCCCACAACAGCTAGCCCGAGTAGCATATGTGTAGCACTGTATGTATAAAACTACTTCATTCATCTAACTGAATATACATAAGGGGAAAAAGCGCGTACCATTTTTACTCTTGTTTTCAATAATTGTGACTCTGACACTTGAATCCATCGCCGCTGAGACTAAGGCCCTGTAGTTGCAGCCATATTCCATATGGTTAAGTACAAACTAAAGGGCAAAGCTGCAGGAAATGCTTGCAACAATGAAAAGAACAGTCTGAATATAACCTTGAATCATGGGAGAACATAAGTGCAGTTACGATGCCCAGGTGAGCCTTTTTTACTGTCATCTGAACCTGCATCGTTGATGAACTTAAGACCAAAACATCCCCTTCAGTAGTCCCTCTGTGATTATGTCAATGAAAAGAAAAGTTACAGCAACAAGAAAACTGAAACATGACTGGCCATCAGTCAAGTCAAAGTGCACGAAATTCAAGCTTCATCAGATCAAAATAGTTTGAAAGGACATATTTGGAGAGAGTAAATAATGTTAGGGCACACAAGGAAGAGAAGGAATAGAAGTAGCAAATGCTGAGGATATCCAATATTTTGAAAACACAGATCCCTCCTACGCCCTACGGTATAACAAACCCAAATCGAAGAACATGAAAGATGCTTCTATCCTAATGCCCTTTCCAGTTTACCAATGTGAAGTTCCATATGCCATATTAAGTAAACAAACAGAAGAGCTGTCCATTCTTATATGAAAAAAGAAATTATCAGCTTGCAGCAGTAAGAATAAAGGAGATCGGTTACATTGCCAGGAACTTTGCGTCATCAGAAACACTGAAGGCAGAAACTGGGTCGCCTGTGATTCGTTTAGATGCTATCCTCTTCCATGAACTTGTATTCCATGTTACTATGCGTCCACCTTTGCCTATGATATCAGTCAAAAAGGGCATAAGTTATCCACCAATCTGCATAGAGAACTTCTGCTGGAAATTGAAGCGAAGGTCAGTGCAGTAGACCCAAATTTACCATGCATAACGGTGGTATAGAGCACTGGATTCCCATCACTTCGTTGAGAAAATCTACAATAGCTGAAAATCTCATCCTGGATATGAGAATGAAAACCTCTTGGTGTCAATGCTGTACGAGCTAGACAAATAAATCATTAAGGACAACTGAACATAGTTTCTTACAGTCTCTCTCGGTAAAGAAACTTCGATCTCTGATGATGTCACATTCCACACCCTGCAAAGGCCGCTTCCCACAGAGACAAGAAATTTTCCATCTGGGCTGAAGCATACAATTGACAGAACATGAAAGCTTCAGACTGCAGCCGAAGAGCTGCAGAAATTTTAAGCGAAGAGATCAGAACATTGACATGTAGCATACCTGAAATCTAGATCCTTCACAGAAGAATGGGCATTCTCCTTATTGAGTATGATTTCCACCGAAGGCCACTTGAAGACCCTCAACTTACCATCCTGTACTGCAGCAAAAATGGGAGCATCATTAAACAAACGGCATAAAGAAACACCTTATTGGACAACAGAACAATGAGACGCTTATGAAGCTTAAAACCTCAGAACTTGATAAATTTCAAGACAATGAAAAGAAAAAAAGAACATGTTTTTTCTAATGCTTGTTCTAATGTTATACTCTTATAGTGGTAAGAAAGGCATCTACCTCGCCACCTGCAGCAAGCATTGATCCATCCTTACTAAATGCTAAAGCTAGCTGCAGGCCAATATCCTCCAACTGCACAAGCGCATTGTCGGATTCCCTTACACTTAGTTCCCTCTCCCCATTAGTATCAGAAGCCTCCCACTGAAACCATCTGTTCAATGAAAGCAGGCATAAGCAAAGTAACTTGTTGAGTCACTAGAACGCCTCAACATCTTGAAATCCATAAGAGAACTTGTTGCATTAGAAGAATACCGGAAGCTGTTAGGCATTGCGCAAATAAGGCCTTCACCACCAGGATGAACAGACATTCTGTAGGGCAGATCACCACCAGTCCGAAGATTCACAACCTAATTAGAACATGGTATTTTAGCCAAACATACGCAATTTTTCTTGCATAAATTACACTTTCTCCACCATGACCCCACGATGGGATTGGAAATGACAGCAAATTTGATTTTTTACTTATAAAGGTCCTATTTTGAGTTACAAGGACAGTTTCCTCAGCTCGGTTCAGTAAGAGAATGAGGAATGATTATATGATTTGAGAGATTCTCTCTACTATGACTATCATACTAAATACGGCCCTCCACTTGTACTTGGCCCTAAAATCTGGATGGATCACCCAAGGCCAATAATATTGTCAAAACCAAGCCGGTCGCGACCTTATGATCATCTATATGCATCAAGGTAGTCCACATTCTACAGTACGAACATACCTCCGTTATTTTGACACTACGATCCGACTAAGTGAAATTCTCCGATCTACATATTCGTGACATAAAAGTCAGAAAATAGAATCTGCATTGTTCTATCCCCAAAATTTACATAAATCTGCATTGTTCAATTTCAAACTCCCTAAATTCAATATCAACCTATCCATTCTCTTTCCATACCCTAAAAACAGAACAAAATCACGAAAAGCCCTAATCCAATTGAATCACAACGCAGAGAACGCACCGGCTCATTCGACAGACTAGTCGTCTCAAAATCGAACTCCGCGAGCAGAACAGCGTTCGGGATCCCGCTCCGCCCCTCGCCTCCGCCGCCGGCAAGCACCACATAACTAGGGATCACCGGCGACTTGTTATCATCCTCAGCCGCTGATGCTTCGTCGCCGTCGGTGGAGCGGAGAGCGGATCTGATCGCGTCGCGCGGGATCCACGCGGCTCCGTAGATTGGGACACCGTATTTCTGGTAGTTGTTGGATTCCGCCGCCGTCGCCATCGTGGTTTTGGTGGTTGTGATGATCGCCGATCAGACCAGAGATGCCTGGGTCGTAGGTACGCAAAATTGGGGAAATGTGAAGGTCTTATTAACCGGTTTTTTTTAACAGTATTTAACAAAATAAAAATCAAAATCAAAAATTGATGATAGAATAGGAAAATAATTTTTTCATCTCAAAAATAAAATAAAATATTTGACTTATAAAAAAAATAAAATATTGGATCATTTTAAAAAAGTTTTATTTTCATCTTACAAACATAAAAAGATTACGTCATTATTTCAAGATTAAAATATTATTATTGTTGTATTATTATTATTTTGTTTGAAAGTCTCGCAACGTGAGTCAAAATTTTGGATCATAAAAAAACATAAAAGAATTTATTATGAAACGAAAGGACTAAATAATAAATATAATTTATAAATTAAAATGAAAATTTGAAGATGATTTTATTGTTTCTTTATCATAAATTCTCTATTCTTTTATATACTTAACTTTAAAATACAAGAATTGATGCACACTAATATAAAAACTAAAAATTTTAAGATAATTTATTTTTTTAAATAATAATAAAAATAATATATTATTGAACGTCGTAATTTATACAATAATGATATAAAATTTTTCTGTAAAAAATATAGTAAGGATCTGAAAATTTTCGTAAAATTTACTTTCACTATAATTAGCGTAAATAGTAAATAATCGTATATTATAATTTATTTTATGGATTAAAATGTTTGTTTGACGATATAATAAGGAAAGAATATAAAATATGAATGAAATACAACCACAATACGTAAATACAGAGAAATATGGTTTTAATACGAAAATGATCTAAACCTAATTTTGACACTTATTTTTCTTTATGCCAATTTCCACTCCACCTAAATTAAATTAGTTACTCACTAATTATCCACTAAAACAATTTTAAATGATTTAGTTTTTTATAAATACAACCTCTCTTCTTCTTGAAAAACTTATTACAAATATAAAAACACCCATTGTCATATAAAAGAAGAGATAAATAAGAGAATAGAAGAAAAAAAATTTGAGGAGAAAAGAAGAAGATAGGGTTACAAGACAATAATGATCATTCACCAATAATAAGAAAAGATGATCATCTTATTTAAAAAATTTGTGAAAAATTATAGGCTCTGTGATAAATTCTGATTTAATATGTGTTTGATCTCACATGTCTAGTTTCTAATAAAATTGATAAATCATGATTTGGAGTTGTGAATCTCAATATATAAATCAAAACGTACGGATATATTATTCTGTAAAAGCTGGTTGTAGACGTCACTTTGTGATTTGATTTGGAATTACACAGAAAGAGTTAGAAAGCTAACCTTATATCAATGGAAAGCCCTTGAAGCCTTATATCTTGAAGCCCTTTCGCGGATGTCTTTTTTGCTTATAAAATTGCATAAGTCTCGTCAAAATCACAATTATAATATTGAGGGTATCTATTATCTGTCGTCTTTGTGTGATATAATGCTAAGTATAACAAAATCTTAAGCGAACTATTGAGTACAGCAATGCATGAGAGTTGGAGTGGGGATCTGTCATGTCACTGTGTCATTGTCTCACTTTATTTGATGTGAAGGTCTTGACTGTCATACCATAAAGGTATGACGGTAGTAAATGACGTTGATAATGTCTGACCTCTCGATGGACGCGTAGTTTCGAGTATTGTTACGTGATGTTAAATGTGCTTATAGGGTGAATCACTTATATTCTTGCGATGATAATTGTGAATGTTAGATTGACATGAAAATTTCAGATGCTGGAACAAATGATTCAAGTGATCATTTTTTTTTTCTTTTCTTACCTTCTTCTTTCGTGTAACCCCTGGTAAGTGGATCGATTCGTTATTGAGGTTTTATAGTTCACGGTTATTACTTTTAGTATTTTTCTTAACTCTTTGTTACAAGAGCAAGACTTGAACAAGAAGTGTGATCTAAGATTTGATGCTATATGCAACTTATGTGTGAAAGATATTCTGATCTTAAAAAGAGACGTAAATTTCGTTGCAAATGTGATATTCTGAGTTATAACTGAGTGTATCAAAAGCTTGTAAACTAATATAAGTGAATTTAACTTAATTATTATGATTAAATAAGAAAATATAGTTTTTGCATAGGTGAGACATTGGAGTTAACGACGGTGACGTCATATGTATCATTAATAAGTAATAAAAAATCAGAACATTACAAGTAATCTCATCAATCGGCAAGAGAAAAAAGTGTCGAACATTCGAATAGTTTTTTAGTCAAAAATCTTTTTGTGAACTATACACTGAAGAGGCATCATTAATTTTCCTTATTTATCATAGCATATAGTATATAAATATAAAAATTAACCAATGTATAAACTTTATATTATAATCCAACTTGTATTTTAATATAAGGCATTTAAAATTGCATTATTAATAAGATGATTTTATTCATGATACAAAGAAGAAGAAGTATATACAAGCTTTGCTATATAAAGACAAAAACATATAGAGTTTTGAAGAACATTGGCTAAAACTTCACACGTGGTGTCATCAGACAAATATTATTTTTGTCACTGATACCCTTTTATTGTGTCAAAACATTCAACCCCTTTTTTTACCATAGAATTCAGTAGCCCAAAATGATCCAATGTACCATAGCTTTTGTATTTAGTGATTTTTTTTCTTTTTTTTCCCAATAAAATTAACCAGTTAGACTATATTTCATTGCTCTTTTCTTGATCACATATATCAATTGTTTCTCACTGACAATAAAACTTACCACGATCCCCTCAAGTGATATTTGGAGCATAACTACTTATTGTTGAGCGGTTTTATGAGCTTCTTCACACACTCAAGAGCAAAAGAACCTAGAAAATTACAGCAATTGTTCCGCTATGTCGTAGATCTGGCTTTTCGTCTTTGAGCATGTTGATGACCGTAAGGCAATCACTTTCGTTAATAATAATGCTTTATGGGTAAAGCCTCTCCACTGATGCGGCTAGGAAGCCTTCATTCTTGCATAAGCCCTGGAACTGTCCCCCTTTGGATCCCAGATGATGGTTGTTGGGGTTATGAGTGCTGGTGATCAAACCTTGGGCGCTGATCGAAACATCAACTTTGATCCTTTGCACCCTATTGTCGACACGTCCCACAAATGCATCACGTTCCATTGCATCGAATGTGTTTGTTTCCTACTTTTCCTGGTCAGTTTGCTGCCCCCTTAAACATTCCCTTCCCGAGTTCCTGATACGAAAACAACCTGGTAGTGATGCAGGTATGGTCGTCAATCTGCCTCCCATGAACCTGTTGGTCGCGTTTGTGCAACATTTTGTACAAGACGGCAGCTACCTGAGCGGCTTGGGATTGCCCGCATTTTCAAGAAAATAGTGCGTGAAGGTTGGGACAGGAACCAAGGTCCTGCTGTTTTAGAATCCTGAAGAGGTTGGTTCCATACTTTCCTGGCTTTTGGGTACAATATCGAACTCTGAAATATTGTATCACCAACACTTGAACCAACTTGCAGTCACCGCTTGGTTCAACATCTTGGTGCATTGGGTTCTAAAAAATATTTACATGATTGAGCAGCTTGATTCAACATCTTGGCACAACGTTCTAAAATATTGTATCAACGAACAAAGAATGGTTTTTTTTTTTTTTGAAGATGTGTATTCATGATCATCAAACTCTTGAATATCTTAGTTGTAACTTGTAAGAGTAAGCTTGAAATTCCCATCCCTGGTATAGGTCAAGAGTACCAAAATCCTGAGATAAGCGCAAGACCAATCTGTCCAGGATCCAACTCCATCAGGGCATTGCCCCAAAATACTCCATCACAAATAAAAAAGAACAAACACGGTGGAAAACGTCTCAAGAACTAGTGAAGACCATTTCATAGACTTGGAAGCAACCAAATTCCTCTGCATTCAACAATATCGAGTTTGCAAGCATCTTATTCCCAGAAAATACAACCGAACTGCACTTTATTCCACGGAAACCAACAAAGTAATCCAAAACTGGAAAACCAACAAGAAAGTGCCCAAAAGCACATAGTAGTCGTCAGTCAGACTTGAAAGCTTGTGCTTGCATCAGAATTTGGAAGCTGAAATCTCAATGCGGGGCGATCTTGAGACTGAGGGACTTGTTTATCCACGATTTCCAGCTACCAGTTCCCCTCCTAGCAAGCCGGTGTTTCCCAGGTGCAGTATTATCACCTACCAGCGACTTCACTGGTTGTGGCTTCTTGCACAGCATGAAAGTCCTGAAGCCTTTCGCTCCAATTGCCTCGCATGGGCTTAGAGCTGCAAAATGTTCAACATCACACGATTAGAGAACTATTGAAGGATCAACCCCATTCCTGAATACACACCAGTCACTTGATTCTACATTTATCACAGGCATACTCAATAAAGTTGATACCGTGGAGCAATGCAACTTAATTTGCACAATGTTACTATAGTCACAATCCTTATTCCATTATCCAATTCTCTGATTAGGTTTAATCAAAACTCAAATGAGACGATACATCAAAGTTAATCAATCCTAAGAATCACAATACAACAAAACCGATACCTCGGATCAATTAAATATGAGGAATCATACCATCGGATTCAGCACCGGGGCAAAACATGACGAAACCCTCCGCATCGGACCCAAGAACCGGCAGCCTCCCTTCCCTCGCATACGACCTCAACAACGTCTCAATCACCGACCTCACAGTCTCCCTCTCGTCCACCACGAACCTCATCGGCCCCGCGCTCCCGATCACGTTCACCGTGATCAGGATCCTGTTCCCCTTCCCCGCCGCCGCACCCACCTTCTTATTCTTACCCATCAACATCGCCACACCAAATCAAGAACCAACAACAAAATAGAAACGAATTTGAAATCGAGATCGAAATCGAGATTCACTGATTCGATCAGGGGTCGAGGCCGATGCAGCGAAAGTACCAGCCCTCCATACAAGATCCGAAGGAATCGATAGCAGAGAACGCCCTGGATGAGGGCATGTGATTGATTGGGATTCGGGTTGCTACCATTCACAATCGTATGAGGATCGATTAGGGTTTGGGATTTGGGAATTTTGATGAGGAATGCTGCGGCGGAAGAGGTGGAGGAGGAGATGAGAAAGGTGTTTCGTTTGTTTTGATGGAACTTGGAAGGATGCGTGGAGAGGAGAGACGTGAATTGTGATGACAGAAGGGGCGGGACGTGTGTATGAGTGTAGGATTTGTTGTGCACATGCAAGTGTCGCGCTAAGGGGAATAATTTGGTTTCTGGAGAATCAGAATTTCTCGAATGCACTCGACTTGTGGAGCAATCTAATATATAAAAAAAATAAATTTTTTTGAATCTAATATATAAAATCAATGATGTCTAAATTTCTATTATAAAAATAAAATTTTTTGAGAAAATTTTGTAACATGATTCTATTAAACAAAATGAATCTTTGTTTTAAGATATAAAATCAGTAGCCTCATATTTTCGTATATATATATATATAATTATATTAAGTCTTTGAATTATATATTATTTTAATCTAATATTTTTTAGTCTAATATTTTATAATCAATCACAAAATTAATTATATAACATTAATCGTTTATATTATTTACATACATCAAAATCTATATTCACAACCAATCACAATCATTTATTTTAATCTAATATTTCACACAATGATAACCATCCATTTTAATCTTATGACTTTTTATTTAAAATTTTAATCTAATATCTTTTTATCTAATATTTCACAATCAATTAGAAGAGTCATCCATATTTTTTAATCTAATATTTTATAATCAATCACAAGATTATTTATTTATATTATTAATATATTAAAAATCTAATATTTTATAATCAATTATAATCATTCATTTTA
The DNA here is from genome assembly GCA_001925005.1 of Drosera capensis. Lineage (NCBI taxonomy): Eukaryota > Viridiplantae > Streptophyta > Magnoliopsida > Caryophyllales > Droseraceae > Drosera > Drosera capensis. The sequence continues at coordinate 68,187 of LIEC01011734.1, forward strand.
ATATAATATTTTACATACAATCATAACCATTCATTTTAATTTTATGATTTTTTTACTCTATATCTTATAATTTTTATTTTAATCTAATATTTATTTTTACTCCATAACTTATATTTCATGAAATATCGACACACATCAAAAAAATCACCGCCATCTCCTTCCCGCACCATCAAGCATCTACATCATCAATGGCGTCGGCGGCGGGCGACGAGAATCTCGGCGAGTTCTACCTTCGTTACTACGTGGGACACAAGGGGAAGTTCGGCCACGAGTTTCTGGAATTCGAGTTCCAACCCGAAGGGAAGCTCCGTTACGCTAACAACTCCAACTACAAGAACGACACCATGATTCGAAAAGAGGTGTTCCTCACTCCCGCCGTGCTCAGGGAGTGTCGCCTCATCATCGCTGAAAGCGAGGTCAGGATGGATTAAGGGCTTGGGATGGGTGTCGCCCTAATTTGGGGTTTTAGGGTTTGGGTTTTCGGAATTAGGGTTTAGTATGTTGTTTCGTAGTATGGTTAATACTCAGATTTTGGTAGATTGAAGGTGTTGACGAAAGTTTGTGCAGAATAGTCATATGGGGAACTAGTACAAACTTCAAAACACTCTGAATTTAGGGTTTGGCCAGATGAGATAATGTATTTTGGTGGTAAGGCCTTCTTGAGGGATTTTTGAATGAGTTTGTAGAGACTATTGGGGAGGGAAAAAAAACCCCAAGTGGTTATCTTGATACTAGACCACCCCGTTATTGTGATGAAGTAAATGTCGTTAGTCCTCCCTTTGTCCATTAATCTTGCAACAATATGAGTAGTGAGTAGTTTTTTTATTATAGTAGTGAGGTTTACTATAGAAGCTAAGAGATGAGTTGATGGAGGTTATTGTAGCGGTGGAAAGGTATTTTGAAACTTTTCGTTTGGTAAATCTTCTTAAAGAGGAATGTTGTATTGCTTGTGAGACGGTATGAAAAGACAAGTTTGCAGTTTTTCGTTGGACAGAGTGTTTTTTGCGTGGGACTAGTATAGGAAATGAGTAGACAATGAAAATATAGGAAAACTCGATGCCTCGATGGGCATATGAGGTGAATGTCCGAGGTGCATTTAGCAATGAATCAAAGTTCAAGTGGTTGTATGTTGTTTTCCATATGAAAATTACATGAAAAAATATTGTAAGGTGCAGATAGTGATTTGGTTTTGTTGTTGCTAAATGGCTGGGTGATGGTTTTTTAATATGAATAGATAATGAAGGAAGATGACAAGACCTGGCCGGAACCGGACCGAGTTGGGAGGCAAGAGCTTGAGATTGTGATGGGGAATGAGCACATTTCATTCACCACTTCGAAGATCGGTTCTCTTGTCGATGTTCAGAGCAGCAAGGATCCTGAAGGACTCCGCATCTTCTATTACCTAGTTCAGGCAAGTCCCCTTTTTAATTTTTAAACAAATAAGCACGTCTTTTTTGGTGGATTGAATTGGAGAAAGTGAAGTCTGGAGCAGAATTGCGATCTGTGTACAATAATATGGCTCTCTAGTGTCTGATATTCATTTGGGATGCTCGTGTGCCGAATTGTATTGTTTAGGATATGCACGAGCTGATCAGATTGTTTGTGTTTTACCCTTCTTTCCTGATGGTTTCTGCTTTTGATGATTCATGAATCTTCAATGGACAGCCTTGTTTTAATTGCACTTTTAGGGTTTGATGGAATGATGTATAAACCCAAGAAGTTCTTCTGGGTCTCTTTTTTCCCTTTTTTTTTGTTTGGTGGGTTTTGTGTGTGTGTGTGTGTGTGGGGGGGGGGGGGGGGGGGGGGGGGGGTTGGAAGTGAGTTCTCTATGACACAGTTTCTTTTGCCAAGTACTTGCGTTTCTTGGTGATTTCCCTTACAGCCCCATTTCCATCTCTTGACGCCTCCAGTATAATGATAAGATCCTGTCTGTGTCATACGGTGATGGTACTTGTCAATAGTCGGGCACTTCCTTGCAGGCAATAGGAATACAGCTGATGCTAATGTCACTTCGTTGTAACTGCATGGGTAGTTGTCTTCACTTCCCTGCATCTGTAATCCTCTCTTATAGTAAAGCATTCATTTCATTTCTTTCATGTCACAAAATCCAGTACATACTCCCTTCTTCTTTACAAGGCAATAAGACCAGCGCAAGATACAGAACTCACAAGTACTCCCCTTTTTTTCGAGCCAATTATCATCTTCGATTACCTAATTAGCATGCCCTAGTGTTGGTGCTGTGGCGTTGAATATGTTATTTTTTGTCACTAGCAATCTTCACATATGCCATCATGAGTTCTGTTTACTGTCAAATATTTAGTCCTAACCTGATTTGTTTCATCACATCATTTGGCATACTAGTCCTTCGTGTTTCTTATGTATGTGTGGTAGTTTCTGATTAATTACGTGTGCTGCCTTCCTGTGCGGTATGCATGAACTGTCTTCCTTATGCTTGGTGGGATTTTATGGGTTTGTTGATTTCCTTTGGGTTGCCTTGCATTTTTGTCTTCCATAAGCTTGAGAACATTAATGTTGACGTCTCAATTGATATTCTACCAACTAATGGTGTTGCAGGACCTGAAGTGCTTTGTCTTTTCCCTGATTTCACTCCACTTCAAAATCAAACCTATATGAGTTGCTCGGGCTGTTTGTTCACTTTTAAGGCGCATTCTTCCTGCAAGTTTCGTATGGTATCTCTCCGCATGTATGCCATGTACAAACTTGCAAAATTCCTTGTGATGGGATCTTGAAATACTAGTATGTTGTAGTTCATGCTTTTCTCTCCAACTTTGATGGTTGTGAATTTGATGCTGAGGTATTTGATGTCCAAGCTCTGTAAGATTGCTAGGGTAATCTACGCAAGTGCCACTTTTAGTGGCTTTCCTAGTTTGGAATTTTTCCAAAAAACCAACTTAAATAAAGCCTAATTTCAAAAAACATACTTAATCTTTTGAAATTCTATTTAAGTTATTTAAAACTTGTTAAATATTTCAATTAAGTTATTTTCGTTAAAATTAATGGAATCTTTTTGAAAAAAAAAACATATCATTTTAATTAAAAAAAATTGCAAAATCATATTCTATTTTTTAATATTTCAGTCCGACGTGCAAAATTTTTGTTTTTATTCATCAAATGAGATATTTTATAATGATTATTTATTATATATTGACTTGAAAATTTGTCTGATTTTTTCAATTTGAATGATCAAGATGAAAATTTGAAGAATTGAATATGGTTTCATAATTATTTTTAATTGAAATAATTTTTTTTCTTTTTCAAAAAAATTCTGTTAGATTTAACGGAAAGTTAACGAAAGTAGTTAAATTGATAAGTTTTGGGTAGCATAAATGAAATTTTGAAGAATTGGATGTAATTTTTAGAATTATGTTTGATTTTAATTAGTTTTTTTTTTTTTTTGGAAAAATCCCATTCCATTACATTAGAGTGTATTTTAAAGAATTGGATGTATTTTTTAGAATTATGTTTGATTTGAGTTTGTTTTTTTGGAAAAATCCCATTCCATTACATTAGAGTGTATTAGAGTGTATGTATGTTTATATCAAATCTGTATTAATTCGACATAGGAGTTAAGAGGTCATCGTGTTTAACTAGTTCTTCAAGGTCAGACACCTCCGCATATTGGAAATGACATATACAAGTACTTTTTTTTAAAAGCATATGCAAGTACACTTAATATTGATAAATCAATGAAATGCATATACAAGTCAAGTTCCAAACAGCATGCACAAGTCTTTGTTTCTAAGCATTTTAGTCTGTACACCGGACAAAATTTGAGGCGATTCTAAAACATCCTCGATTGAGGAAGCTACTACAATCCTGCTATCGAGGCATTGTTCTCAGAAGCTGACCAACGAAAGTCATCTTGAAGAACAGACAACAGTTGGTCGTGGGAAAGCTCGTCCACGATTCCCTCCTTTCGAAACTCAAGTAACAGCTTCATCTCCTTTTGGGCATCACCCCGGCGGCAGAGTTCATCCAATAGAGTTCTGTATGTGATGAAATCAATCAGCCTACCAGCGAGACTCATCTCTCTCAAGTACAAAACCGCCTCTTCAATTTCCCCGGTGATAGACAGCGAGTTAACAAGTGAGTTGTATGTCCTGCTATTCGGAACAAACCCCTTCTCCTTCATTTTCTCGACCAACTCCCTAGCATTGTTTGTCCTGCCTTGGGCACACGAGCCATGGATAATGTGATCATACGAGACCGCGTAGGGCAAACAAGTGCAGACCACACCCATCTGATGATATAGCCGAAGGGCATCACTGACATGATTCGAGAGTACATACCCCTTTATCATCGAATTCAGGGCATAAATATCGGGCTCAAGTCCGTCATCCACCAACTGCTCAAAGAGGTTAGAATATATTATTATTATATTAGTAATATGGTCGTTGGAATATGAGCGTTGTAAAGATATATTCCGTAACATATTCTCGATCATAAGTCCTATAAATATAGAACTTTTGTAATCAATCATATACACTTTATACAATTTATATTACTTCAATATACAACATTAATTTCAACATGGTAACGGACCACCGGCACCACCCGTCGACTATCGACGGGTAACATCCCACACAACCACCACTTCCGCCATCATCATCATCGTCGCTGCCACCTGCTCCCCGACGTAGCCAACCACTTCCGCTTTCGATAATCTGGCTGTCACCATCGACACCCAACGACAACCAGCCTCAGCCACGACGCACCCACATCCATTGACGAGCAAGCCGAGCCGCCAGCTTCTCGCCAAGTCCCTCACGTCGAACACGTTTCGTCGCTCAGACATTTCGTCGAACACGTTCAGGGCATTCACCTTTGCTCCCGTCTCATCTCTCTCCGCTCCTCTCCGTGCTAGATCCGGCGGTCCATTTCGCCGCCGCATCTCCACCACCACCGCCTTGGCAGAGAACCGCTGGGTTTCCGCTGCCTTTTTACGGAGATCCGGCCACCCAGCTCAGCCCAGCAACTGACAGATTTCAATTTACTCAGCAACTGTCAAGCTCAGAGCAACTGCCGGCGCTGCCAACAACCGTCACCCGATGAACCGCACGTTCCTCCGACTCTGTTTTTCAGATCTGGTATCGTGTTTCCAGATCTGACTCCATCGATTTGCTCAGTTCACCAGATCTGATCTGATTTGCTCAGTCCACCGCCATCGATCCGCATTGCTCTGTGAAAATCACAAGCCATCGATCCGCATTTGCTCAGCTTCCCTCTGAAAATTGTCTTTCATCACTGAAGATATGGCTCTTTTGGTATCGAGATCAGATGGCTTCTTCAGACAATGAGGAAGAAGATTCTCTGCTCGTGGTCTCTAATTATTACTTTGAAGATTACTTTGAAGATGATAATCAGGATCCAGTTTCATTTTCGGTGCTGTCGATCCACTGGGACAACGATGGGGTCATGGTTGGCAGCAAGAAGCAAATAATACCTTTTCCATGTCCTAGAATTGTCCGCCTTGTCACCGATTTGAGCTTGTCAGCATCTTGAAGCTTGTTCTCAGCCTACAGTAGCGGCAAGTAGAAGGCAAAGCACATTCCCCAGCAATGGAACCACTGAATCGAGCAACGGCTCATCTCAGCCAGTGGTTGTTGGAGGAGAGGTTTGCTGCAGTGGTTGTTCATGAGTTGGAAATCCCTGCTCATCCGATTGCAGCAACCAGCTGAGGCTCGCAGTTCTGTCATATGCCTAAAGTCATCTTCTAAAGATTACATGGGACCTCTTGTGCTGTTACTTACAACTGCTCCTTGAGGCTAATCCAGTTGGGATCAACATTTATTCCTTCCGGAAAGCAACCTGATTGGAAGCATAATCCAATTGGTGAGAGTGAAGCAACAAATCTGAATTCGGTTCCGGGAAGAAATTTACGGCATCGTACTCTGTCCTCGCTCTAGCTCCTGATATCAGTGAGACGTGAGGTTTTATAACTCACATCCGGTAGATCAAAATTGGTCCTTGCCGTTGTTCCTGATATCAGTGAGACGTGAGGTTTTATAACTCACATCCGGTAGATCAAAATTGGTCCTTGCCGTTGCTCTTGATATCAGTGAGACGTGAAGTTTTTCAAAACCCACATCTGACAGGTCGAACCATCGACGTCCATCGTCTTCTTCTCAGATTCATTGCAAATCCATGCAGAACCGCAGCCTCAAGGAGCGTCATCATCTTCCAGCTCCACTCGCCGAACCATCTATCCTTTATACAAACTCAAATTCATCTAAGCTTTAGATGAAAATCATCTCTGAAACTCTCATGAGTCAAATGGGATCTGGGACATGGAAGAAAGGCAGTTGGTTGATAAACTTCAGACAAGTTTATCATGGTATCATGGAAGAAAGGCAGGGGGGGATGTTAGAAGGAGGCAGCGATACAGAGAAGATTTCAAGATCTTGATATCTTCTCAACTCATGGGCTGTGTTTGTTTGCTATTTGCTGGTATTGTTCGATTTTTGCTCCATCAAATGCTTCTGTTCTACACTTTCTTCGGCACGAGTTGCATCTGCTTCTTGCTGCTGGAGATGGTCATGCTCTTTTGCATAGGCTGGTCTTTTACTCTGAGCATCCATCATCGCGCATGACAATTGACCTCTTGTAGATCAAAGCCTTCTAAACTGGGCTATCAGCACTGTGAGGTTATTCTCAGGCTATCATTCTCAGACTATCAGCAAAGGTTATACACTGTAAGCTGCATAGTTCTCAAGCTTTTGCATAGGCTGGTCTTCTAGTCTGAGCAAGACGATGACTGGTCAAGGCGGTCAAGATCTCATACTACCACCATTCTCAAGCCATGCCCAAGTAGACCTCTGAGCTTTTTCAAGACACGTCTAAATGCGGTCTCTGAGTTTCCATCATCGCGCAGTTTGAAGACACGTCCAAGTAGACCTCTGAGCTTTTTCAAGACACGTCTAAACGCGGCATCTGAGCTTCCATCACTCCTCTCTGAGATCCTGTCACCTCAGCCAATATCAGTCAAGACCCAGCAGCAAGCATCGGCATGAGTCTAAATTAAGATTCATCCTTTACACAAACTCAAATTTGTTCTTTTCAGAATCATCTTGAGTTTGAGGGGATGTTAGAATATATTATTATTATATTAGTAATATGGTCGTTGGAATATGGCCGTTGGAATATGGCCGTTGTAAAGACATTCCGTAACATATTCTCGATCATAAGTCCTATAAATATAGGACTCTTGTAATCAATTATATACACAACTATTATATCAATGTCGTCCTTTAACACCATATACATATGGTTGACATGGGTATCAGTCCGTTGACCCAAGAACGCTGTAAACAAGAGATTGTAAGTCCTGATCGACGGCCTGCATTCAAGATTCTTATCGAAATCTGTGAGTTTAATTAGAATTACAATATAATAATTATATGATTTATTATATTATATTTTATTTTCAGATCATATTAATTAACAAAATTATTTAAAATGTTGTTAAGATGATTGAGTTTGACTAGAGTTCGATTCGCAAGGAAAATGGAGTCCTATCGATGTTACAGATTAGACTGATTGTAGTAATATGAGCCATGCTCTATCAAATTGGTCGTGAAAGGACATGATGTTTCATGTTTTTTTTTTTTTTGGAAAACTGTAACCATATTTTAAGTTGTGCTGTACACATGAAACATTAAAACTTCCTAAATTACCCATTGAAATATTAGTATAAAAACAATAATTAAAAGTGAATATGTGTCATGATATATGTTTGTTTATTGAAAAATAAATAATTATAATTAAATAATAAAAAAATAAATAACTATGATTCAAATTTTTTTTAATCTAATCCATTTATTGAACTGTTTTAATATCAAATATTTATTTATTATTGATCATATTTATATCATGATACATATTTTCTTAAAAAAAAAATCTTTTAAAAAATACGGGATAAGATTATAATCTTGAAATATACCGAATGACCTAACTAAACTTTCCATAAAATTTACCTTCTATAAACCTTACCAGAGCTAGTGTAAGTTTTCTTTATATCCCTACTACAAACTTCACCACAATACTCGTGTAGTTGTGTAACAAAAAGATCGATATTTATAAGCACCGCACCGCACCACAGTAAACTCAACGACCCACCGCTTGGCCCGATCTGACCCAAACCCAACAGCACACCTCGCCACAGACGCCGAACCTATCAGAACCCCAAAACCCCCAGATTCCCAAAACCCTAATCAACCTCTCCACTTCCCTCCCCCTCCAAACTCAAAAAAAATTCCCTCTTCAACCCCGCACAAATCGGCCCACAATCCCCCAAACCCCATCTGGATTCTCTCAAAACCCGATTTTGTTTATAGGGTTTCGAGGGTTTTGCTTTGATTTTCACTGTGAAGAAAGAAGAAGATGTTGAGGGAGGAAGAGTTGGTGTTGCGTGACGTGACGAGTGCGGGGATTGTGGTGAGCGATAGGATTAGTCGAGACGTGGCGGCGCATCTTGATCTTGAGGAGGCGCTCGAAGCTTCGAGATATGCTAGTCATCCTTATGCTACTCACCCCAAAGAGGTATTCAACAATACAAGATTGATGAATTTGCTGTGGGTTTGAATTTTGATGTAATGTGTTTTGTGGCGGGGGTTGCGGATGTTTGGATTTGATTGGCAGTGTAGTTGGTGAATGAGCTTTTGTTCTTGGCATTGCTTTGCAAGAATTGTAGATAATGGAAGATTTTAGCTTTTGCATAATTTGGATGATTCAATACAATATGAATTTGTTGTTATTTCTTTTTGTATGTTCTCTTTGCTTGTTATCGCTTGTATTGGAGAGATTTATTAGAGTTTAAGCTTGTGCTAGGATAGGTAGAAGAACAAGAAATATTATTTGTGGCATGCCTTCTCATGCTAATATTCCCCATCTGGTCTTGTAGTGTGGAAAAATGTACGGTTTACCTCTTTGCAAGTGTCAAATGAATGAAGGTTTTAGGATTGGAAGTCGTGACCTGTAGTCCCTCATGCTCTGACAGCATTTTTGGGAAACTGGCTCTTCTAAAAGCTTAAATTTTTATTTAATGTTCAAAGAAAAATAGAATCTCACTGTTGTTTATTTGTTATAGGCATTATGGAACTATCTCTATAACTTGGTTCCTAGGGCTCACCGGCTCATGATAATTTGGTTCATAGGGCTCATGATAACTTGGTATTCATTGACCTTGTGTTTGCAGTGGCCACCACTTGTCGAGGTTGTTGATAACTGGGAATTGCCATCTGTTCTTATTGAAAGATATAATGCTGCTGGTGGAGAAGGGACTGCCTTATGTGGAATATTTCCAGAGATACGCAGGGCATGGGCATCCGTCGATAATTCTTTGTTTCTCTGGCGTTTTGACAAGTGGTATGCTAAGCCCAGAAGTAATGGTTTTACGCATTGTTTATGGCCACAGCTGAAAAATCATGCTTATGATAGGCTGCTGAAAGTTTATGATATGTTATATTCAGGAATGGTCAGTGTCCAGAGTACAGTGCGGAAGAGCAAGCTATCTGTGCTGTTGGCCTTGCTAAATGTAAACCTGGTATCTTTGTAGAAGCTATCCAATATCTCATTGTTTTGGCAACTCCTGTTGAGGTATGTGTATATCATTGCACTGTTGTTGGTTTATTTTGTGCCATTGCTTGCTAAGAATATGTTTTTCTGGACAGTTTGTCACTTGCTTCTAAGTATAACATTTTTCTTTTTACTATGGTTGAAATTTTTATGTAGCTAGCTAGGATGAACTTAACAGTGGATTAGAAACTTTTTTCGGGAAAAAAGCAAGCAATATACTGACTGTTTCTTGCCCTGTCTCTCTTACATTTTGCCAACAATAATTTTTTCCTTTTTTCCCTTGCATATCTTATACGATTTTTTTAATGTGTGAGTCATATAGTAGTTTTGTGATGAACAATTGCTTAAAGTACTGTCTCATAGGAAAGATTATCAGTTGGTTCTCGTAGGAGTATGCTGTACTGGAAGACCTGATGGAACAGATCCATATTCAGAGGTCTCTTTACAACCATTGCCTGAGTATGTGGTGCCTTCAGATGGAGTTACAGCAACATGTATAACTTGTACCCATAAAGGAAGGATTTTCTTTTCTGGTCGTGATGGTCATGTCTATGAGTTGCAGTACAGCAGTGGATCTAGTTGGCACAAACGCTGTCGTAAAGTTTGCCTTACTGCAGGTCTTGGCAGTGCCATTTCAAGGTATGATTTTGCTTTGATTTAATAAAATTGTTGGCTTGAATGATCAAATAAAGAGGGACTGATTATTCGTTGAGATACAGATGTGTTGTCGTCAACTTGAAATCTATTTTTGTTGGATATCTAATCATAAACTATGATTTCAGTGCTAAGAAGGTCCTGTAAACTGCAAGATCCGTTACTTTTGAGCTTTAGAAAATCTTTCTCAGGGAAAGGAGGTCTCGTCCTCAGGTTCTGATCTAGCATCAATAGCTGTGATAAGTGATAACTCAGAGAAATAATCGACCAAAACGGATATATAGATAATCGTGGCTTGATCAACTCATATCCGGGACAGAACGGAGTTCTCCAATCTCAGCTCAGTGTGAATTAGATCTATAGTTTGTGCAACCCTCCTGAGTCAGTTAATGTGAAGTTTCAAATCATTTAAGTGTGTATCGGTTCCGTCAACTCCCTCATGTATTATATCCATATATTGCATCCATGTACTTATCGGCTAGTTGCTTTTGTTTCTGCTGCTTAGGGACTAATGTTCTCAAAGGTCTATTCGTTAGTTTTCTTTTTGAGCTCGAGTCCTGTAGTCAACTCAGGCCAGCAGCATTACTAGCTTTAGCTAGGTTATGAATATTATGGCTCTAGAATTTAGGTGAACAATTTCGATTTGCTGCTCACCATTAGTGGCCCATATTGGGATGTTGCCTTCTGGCCTTTCGATATATTTTCTCTAGTTGATTTTACTTTTCAGTAATGTGTTTTTCTGCGCTTCATCTCATGTTGATCTCTAACTTGCAAAGTCTGGATCCAGGTGGGTTATACCAAATGTGTTTCGATTTGCTGCCGTTGATCCCATTGTAGAGATGGTGGTGGATGATGAGAGGAACCTTCTGTATGCAAAAACCGAGGAGATGAAACTTCAAGTTTATGAGCTTGGGATTAATGGAACCGGACCACTTAAAAGGGTGGCAGAGGAGAAGAATTTGATCAATCAAAGGGATTCAAACTATGGAAGCAGAAACACTCCAGGGGCAAGAACTCCTAATCGTGTGGCAAAAGCATCGATAGTTTGTATTTCGCCTTTATCCTCGCTCGAGTCTAAATGGCTTCACCTTGTTGCGGTTCTATCTGATGGAAGAAGAATGTACTTCTCTACCTTTTCCTCTGGTGGAAGTAGTGGCAGCATTGTAGGTCTGGGTGGATTAAGTAATCGGCATAAACCGAGCTGCTTGAAACTTGTTGCTACTCGGCCTCCTCCTCCGTTGGGTGTCGGTAGTGGACTTGGATTCGGTTCTATTCCTCTGGCCCCCCGTGGTCAGAACGAAGATCTTGCACTGAAGGTTGAGACAGCGTATCACTCTGCCGGGACCCTTGTCCTCTCTGATTCATCGCCTCCTACTGCATCCTCCCTTGTTGTTGTTAGTAAAGACTTCAGTATGCAGGCTTTGCCGTCTGGAAGCCTGGGGACGACTGTGAAGAGCTCAAGGGCATTAAGGGAATCTGTGTCTTCACTGCCACTGGAAGGCAGGATGCTTTTTGTGGCTGATATCTTACCTTTGCCATCCACTGCTAGTACTGTGCAATCTCTTTACTCAGAGTTAGCACTTCATGGTATGGAGAACTCAGGTGTCACTTCTGAGAAATCGGCTGTAAATTTATGGGCAAGAGGGGAGCTTTCCACACAACACATATTGCCGAGGAGGAGGATTGTTATATTCAGCACGATGGGCACGATAGAGTTGGCTTTTAATCGACCTGTTGACATTCTAAGAAGATTATTTGAGTCCAATTCGCCGAGATCCGTACTAGAGGATTTTTTCGGTCGCTTTGGGGCAGGAGAAGCAGCTGCGATGTGTTTGATGCTGGCTTCGAAGCTGATTGACTGTGAAAATGCTGTGAGCAATGCTGTTGCTGAAAGAGCCGCCGAGTCTTTTGAGGATCCTAGACTAGTAGGAATGCCTAAGCTTGAAGGAGGCAGTGCTCTGTCAAGTACTACAACCATTGCAGGGGGGATTAACATGGGACAGGTTGTGCAAGAGGCCGAACCTGTATTTTCTGGTGCTTATGAAGGGCTCAGCTTATGCTCAGCAAGATTGCTTTATCCTGTATGGGAACTTCCTGTCATGGTTATGAAGAATGGCGAAGGTTCTCCGGATTTGAACTCCGCTAATGGTGTTGTAGTATGCAGACTCTCTATCGGAGCCATGCAAGTTCTTGAGAATAAATTCCGTTCTGTGGAGATATTCTTAAGGTCTAGAAAATATCAGAGACGTGGATTATATGGCTATGTTGCTGGTCTTGGAGACTCGACCGGGTCAATCTTGTACGGAGGCACTGAGGTAAGGAATGGAGCAAGCAGCATGGTCAGGAACTTATTTGGTGCTTATTCTCGGAATCTTCAGAATGCTGATGGTGGGACACCAAACAAAAGGCAGAGGCTGCCTTATGCTCCTGCAGAGCTGGCTGCCATGGAGGTTTGTTTCTGGTGCTTGTAGTTTCTTATCTGACTTTTATGTTCCCATCTCATATTTTGGATTCCATTAGGTAAGAGCAATGGAGTGCATTAGGCAGTTGCTTCTTCGGTCAGCTGAAGCGCTGTTTCTTCTGCAACTCCTTTCCCAGCATCATGTCACTCGAATTGTGCAAGGGTTTGATGCTGATCTAAGACAAGCATTAACTCAGATGACTTTCCACCAACTTGTGTGCTCTGTGGAAGGAGATAGATTGGCTACACGACTTATATCGGCCCTTATGGAGGTATGCAAGTTTTAATATACAGAAGTTGTCCTATTCCTAATCCCTGGTCATGGTTATGTTGTTGCCTCCCTTCCAGCTACATTTGACACCAGCCATGGTTGTCAATGGTCAAGCGTGCCATGTGAAGGCATATACCTTGTGGGACGAGTGCTCAAAGGCGGTTAGCAAGCCCTAAGGGCAATTAGTTGAGCACTTTACATGCACCTAGGAGAGTGCTTTAGATGAACTCTTACCGCTGTCCGTGACCTTGTCTATCGTTGAATTGAGCACCTTTGACAACAATTGGGAAACATGAACACTGTGATATAGTTGATTTTTGTTTGAGATCTGTGTTCTCTGGTGCTCATCCCATTCATTTTGAGTTTTTTTCAGTACTACACTGGCCCAGATAGTAGGGGTACTGTAAATGATATTAGTGCAAGACTAAGAGAAGGTTGCCCAAGCTACTACAAGGAGTCCGATTACAAGTTTTACGTGGCTGTCGAATATTTAGACAGAGCTGCTGTTTCTTCCGATCCTGAAGAGAAAGATAATCTTGTTAGAGAAGCGTACGAGTTATTGGGGAAAATTCCGGAGTCTGCTGATTTGCGCATCGTCTGTAAAAGATTTGAAGGTTTAAGGTAAGCTTATTATCGAATCTATTTCTTCTTGATTATGGTTTGATTATGTCATTTATGAGATTTGAGATGAATACTTTCAGATTCTATGAAGCTGTGGTTCGGTTACCCCTGCAAAAGGTTCAGGTGCTTGATCCAGCCGGTGATGCTTTTAATGAACAAATAGATCCGACTGAACGGCATCACATGGTTGCTCAGCGAGAACAGTGCTATGAGATAATTGCTGGAGCTCTGCGGCGCCTGAAAGGTGATGTATCACACAGAGAGTTTGGGTCTGGTGGGAAAGCTACAGCTGGAGGAATCATTCTTGATGCTGCCTCTAGGAAGAAGTACATTCGCCAGATTGTTCAGCTTGCTGTCCAATCACCGGATAGACTGTTTCATGAATATATCTACCGAACGTTGATCGATTTGGGTCTGGAAAATGAGTTGTTGGAGTATGGAGGTCCAGATCTGGTGCCTTTTTTGCAGAAGGCTGTCCGTGAACCGAGAGAAGAGGTTGGGTTTCTTCCTTCTCCCTCATCGTACTTCATTATCATCTGTTTCAACTTCCAAGTTTTTCTGCACTTTGTGATGATATCGCAACTTTAAAGCCTCATATTGCTAATTGTCCAAACTTAATAATTCGCATGCATTTCTTGTGTCTTTGCTCTTTCAGGCCGTCTCTGCAAGTACAACTTCAGCTCCTCCATTGAGTAATACTGGTGTCCTTAATTCATCTGACCAAGTCAAATATTTGGATCTTCTTGCGCGCTATTATGTCTTGAAGCGCCAACACTACTTAGCTGCTCATGTGCTGCTAAAGTTGGCTGAAAGGCGGTTCATTGATGGCAGGAATGCCCCTAGCTTGGAGGAGAGGTGATAATCCTTTTTTTTGTGTGACTGGAAACCCTTTTGACAACTCCACTGTTCAAGTGCAAAAAGTGACTGGAAAACAACTCCACTAGATAGATATTGAATAATGACCTACCTTTTTGTCATACCAGGTGTCAGTACCTCAGTAATGCTGTTCTGCAAGCGAAAAACGCTACCAGTGTTAACGTTGTGAGTTCTGCTAGAGGTGACCAAGACAATGGACTGCTTGATTTGCTAGAAGGAAAGCTTGCTGTGGCAAGGTTCCAGGTAAAAATCAAAGAGCAAATTGAGGCCTTGGTCGCAAAGTTGGAAGCATCAGATAGCACCCCTGAGCCTGGACAAAGTGAAGACCACCCAAGGAGACAGGATAGCAATAAAATTGGAATAATGAAAGAGAAGGTCAAAGAGCTGTCGTCGGATCTGATGAGTATTACTCAATTATATAACGAGTATGCTGTGCCTTTTGAACTTTGGGAGGTAACATCTTGCTTCCTTCATAAAATCAGTTTTTCAACATTTGCCTTTCTTTGCATGAAGATGTTGGAAGGTTGTGCTTAATTGTATATGGATATTGTTTCACGTATATTTTGTCATTATGCTTCTACATCCCTTTCTTGCACTAGAGCTTCTGGTATATCTGGTTTTGATTACATGACATGTTGATGGATTCTATAACATGCCAAATGAACAGTTACGTGCAGAAGTTGGTACAGTAGCGCTATTTGTATGATTACCTGTATAAAAACTTACTATTTGCTGTCCTCCCTTGTTTTCAGATCTGCCTGGAAATGTTGCACTTTGCTAGCTATGCTGGTGATACTGATAGCAGCATCGTCCGAGAAACCTGGGCTAGACTTATAGATCAAGCTCTGTCACAAGGTGGAATAGCTGAAGCTTGTTCGGTGCTGAAAAGAGTCGGTTCTCACGTTTATCCCGGAGATGGTGCTGTTTTGCCCTTGGAAACACTGTGTCTTCACCTGGAAAAGGCTGCGATGGTATCCAAAATAATACAAGATCTATGCATTTCTAAATTTTCCAAGAGTGGGAAGTACTCAGTAAATTTTTCTTCCATTGAATTGATTTTTTCCTCTTGATTTCTTTTTGGTGTCATAGGAGCGGCAGACTTCTGGAGTTGAATTTGTTGGGGATGAGGATGTAGCTAGAGCTCTTCTTGCTGCATGTAAAGGTGCTGTAGAACCTGTCCTGAACACTTACGATCAGCTTTTGTCGAGCGGAGCAATCTTGACCTCTCCGCTCCTCAAGTTACGTCTGCTCCGTTCGGTTCTTACTGTGCTTCGTGAGTGGGCGATGTCTGTGCTTGCTCAGAAAATGGGAACCACTGCCTTTGGAGCATCTCTTATTCTCGGTGGGTCTTTCTCACCGGAGCAAACAGCTGTCATAAACCAAGGAGTGCGAGACAAAATCAGTAGTGCTTCCAACAGGTAAAGTTTTTTCTCTGCATTTTTAATATTTAAAATTTCATCTAATAATGAACACCGGGGTGTTCTCCAGTTGGTTGGAGCATTCAATCAGTTTTAGCCTTTTATCTGGTTGTTTCAAATGGGTCCTTGTGGTCAGAATAGATTTCTGGATTTAACCTGTTCGCTGGTTCGCGCATTCATTCAGTATTTTGTATGACTTCTGTTCCCCATTTCCATTCTACGGTTCGATGAGTACCAAGAGAGAACCGATTGATATTATTTTATCCTTTCTAAATAAAGGAACTAAAACAGTATTGAGAAAATTGTTCTTCAGTTTTTGTTATTCGATAGCATGACGTCCTGGACAATTTCGCCTGCATGACATTCGAGATCATGTTTCTAATTATTGTGACTCACGTTAAGTCCGATCAGTACATGACCACATGCTTCATGTAAACACATGAGTCCGAGGGATAATGGTTTTAGGTTCCCATATTGGTTTACGTTCGTGTATGTTTATTTGGAAGACCATCTGAAACCAAAGCCTGAATTTTCAGGTACATGACGGAGGTGAGGAGATTGCCCCTTCCGCGGAGCCAAACAGAAGCAGTATATCGAGGATTCCGCGAACTGGAAGAGTCGCTGCTGAGTCCATTTTCTTTCTAGCACTGTTACAATATTTCTTGCATGATTGTTTTTCTTCCGGCCTTTAGTCACATATAAGGAAAGTGTGAGTTAATTTTTCGGCTTTGTGCGTGTTGTATGAGCTTGAGTTCATTGTAAGATTGTAGTCGATGCATGTATTATGATGCATCAATAGTTGCAGGTCTAGCTTGATGTTTGAGGTCTAAATTAAACACGCATGGTAGTTGTGTATTTTTCATTTGTATTGTACTGACTTGTCGATGATTGGGAATATTTTCCTGTAGCGGTAAACGTGGAGACATGAATGTTTCGGTGTCAAAAAGATAAGGGACTGCATCATCGATATTCTATACGAGGATGACAACCTAAGATTGTAACAATATCATCTATAATCATATTGCATAGTTAATAGTAATACCCTCTCCATCCCAAGGTATAATCATTTGATTAGAACATAATTTTATGTGTGAATTTTTTTTTGAATTTGATAAAAAAAATATTTTTTTAATAGTTATGAGACGAGACAATTGATGTAATTGTATAGTCTAAACGGATTTGTAGGTATAGAAGATAAGAAAAAAACTATCAAATTATTATAAATCCAGATGATGTTATGTAAATTCAAATTACATAACATTAGTTCACAAATATATTGTCTAAATGTCTACAAGTGGTTTCAACCAAATTATTTCATGTAACATTTATTATATATTGAACAGTGAGATAATTAAATGCATGTATAGAATCTCATTCTACCGTTTCAGTATCGTCCTGTGGTGGATCTGCAAATAAAACACAACTCGTGACTTAAAAGGTCAGCAACCAAAAGTATAGGTATTCGATTTGAAGGGTATTCCTCTGACTATGACGATCGATGAGTATCTATAAAATATTTTCTAATAACCATGGGAAAATATGAGCGTCATATCAAACTATATACGTAAAAATATCTTATACGTCTTTATCTTTTTTTATAGTTTTTTACTTATATAACCATCGCAAGTCTGTGTTCTCACATGAATGATAAAACTCAATGAGTACAAAAAAAAAGATTTTTGAGATATATACACTAATTTGGAAGAAGGTCTGAGTCATATATCATCCACCAAAATCATTTGAAAACTCAATGAGTACAAAAAAAAAAGATTTTTGAGATATATACACTAATTTGGAAGAAAGTCTGACTCATATATCATCCACCAGAATCATTTGAAAATCTGTTGTCTTTTTGTGAAAGTGTTTATGTTTTTCATAAATATTACGTATGATTTGCGTTCGCGATCCAAAATCAGTACGTCTCTTGTATATTTCAGTCTCACTTATACGTCGAAGATCCATGAAGCCTTACACCCAATCGATGATGTTCTGTTTTGAGACTTGTTATCACTGCATATACGAAAAGAACCACACTTGTCCTTTTACTATCAAATTTTTTTTTTCTGACCTAGTCAAGTCCGCTTTGAACGCTCGTAGAGCCAAAAAACCCTATCCCGGAGGATCCACTATACGACCTCATTAACGACAACGGACTTGTTCTGTTATATTTAGTTTGTTATAATGTTTGTTATAATATTTAGATAAATATTCCCCATCATCGACAACTATTAATACATCATAATACATGCATCACATTCTATTCGGATTATTTAAAAAATATAATAAAT
Source organism: Drosera capensis (assembly GCA_001925005.1). Lineage (NCBI taxonomy): Eukaryota > Viridiplantae > Streptophyta > Magnoliopsida > Caryophyllales > Droseraceae > Drosera > Drosera capensis. The sequence goes on from LIEC01011734.1 coordinate 86,370, forward strand.
ATATCATACTTAATAATATTTTCACATAAAAAATCAAAATAAATCATTACCTCTTACAATATACCCACCTTCTCCTCTTTTTTTTTTCCTAACCCACCTTCACTAAAAAATAATTTTTGTTCATGAAATCCTATAAAAATTCATTATATTTTTTTAAAAAATAATATCTCATAACAAATTTATATAAAATAATATTTTATTTGTTCGGCGATGTCTATACTAATTTTGCGTCAAGAAACCCTGTAGTGCATCGGGAGTAAAATATAGAGAACTGTCGCGATCAACACAGAGTGGCGCGTACTCTCCGCTTGAAGAGATCACGGCCACTCCCTAAACCCTTCGCTTCTCTCTCTCACTACAACGATCTCACAACTCACCACAACAAACAACCTTCTCTCTTCTCTCTCTCTCTTCCGTTTACTTTAACCACCGCCATTGCCAACGCTGATCGCTGGCGTCTCCTAGTCGGACCTGAATCGTGGTGTTGAAACACCGAATCCGAGAAATTCTCCTCCTTCGAAATGTCGGTGAGCATTCGTTTGATCGATTATTTGATCATTTCTCTTCAGATCTGTGAATGCCAGAACCGATTTTGATTTTCCGCTACCTGTTGTGTGGATTGATCGCGTCGGCTGTTGCGTTTTTCATTTGAATAGTGATAGTGATGTTACTACCGGTATGATTTTTGGATCTCGGTGATCAGTGTTGATTCCGAGGAGGTGCTAATCGCACTTTATGATGGAGAAGATTATGACGTATGATCCGTGCTGTTTGAGGAATGGTGTGAACCGATGCGATCTGTTCTGGATGTTTTGGTGTAATGTTAGATGGATTCGTGATTAGGTCGAGTTATTTTCGACTTAGAGCGAGATTTGAAGTGTAGTGTTGGTTTCATTGTTCAGAGTATGCCTAGAATGTAATTCAAGTTCATCCTGGATCCATAGGTCTTTGTAGTTGCAATTAGGGATTGCAGTTGTGATGCGAGTCGTAGAAGAAGGCTGACAATGTAAATCTCTTTCACTTCGTGGTACTTGATTAAAGATGCTCGCACCGTTTATGATTAATATTACATAGAGATCCACCTTCTGGTTAGAGTTTCCCTGGATGAGAAGTAGGGAAGGACGTTTGAGACAGGACGAACAGAGAAGAAGAAGTGAAAACATCTATATGTGGAACGAAGAAGTGGTGGATGGAAGATTATTTTGATCGAGTTAGAGGTTGTAAGAAACGATATTACGAATAACTAGACCTGTTGCTAGCCATCGTATGGAAAGTGATCATTTTTGTGAACCATTGCATGGAAAGTAATTCCAATTCCTTGGCCTAATGAGATCAATAAAAGGTTTTGCCCTTTGGTTGAAGCCTCACATGCTTTTGTAGGGATCAGCTCATCGTTGGTTGCTTAATGCTGAGAACTGCTTTCATTAGATTTCAATATTGCTGCTTCATACTTATTAATGATGCGTGGCTTCATGTACTGTTTATGTTTGCGTTATTAGTCATCTTGACTCTGTTGTGGATTATGTACAATACAATGACTTAGATTTTTGCTTATAGTGAACCAAAGAAACATCTGATTTCTCCTTTTCTCAGGCTTTTGAGCATACCACTGAACATTGGAACCCAGCAGTGAACCAGTCGGCAGTAACTGCGAACTGGACTATCAACGTTCCGGATGTAAGCTATACTAACTCCCTCTAGGTTGTCCTCCTTTTTTGTGCTTATTTATGTTGTTGTCGAAAGAGTATCCTTCTGGGATTGTTCTTAGGCACATAAAGTGGAAACAAACTTAAAATGCCTAGTAAATCTGCTTATTTGCTTCTTCTAGTTGAACAGTTTCCTTATTGAGGAGCTTGCCCATCGCAAAGTCAACCATCGAGGGAATCACAGCTTTCATGATCTTTTTTTTTAAACATTTTGTATGGGTAGATTCTAGAAGTGTGTTGATAATCTATTCACTTCATTGTGTTATAAGCATTGGCATGTGCTGTGAGTTCTGTTTTTGTTTTCCGTGTTGAGGTTTTTTTTATGACAATGTAGATTTTAACATTGTGCTTCATTCACTATGGAACTCGATAGTCATCTATGCTTTACGCTTCTGTTTTCAGGTGAAAACAGTTAAAGTTGCGAATCTCTCCCCTTTTGCATCCGAGAGGGATTTAATGGAATTTTTCTCCTACACTGGTGATATTCAATATCTTGAAATGGGGAGGTTATACCATTTTCCCTCACGTGTCAGCTCTTTTTCCTGATATATCGTACCTACTAATATCTGTGCTTTATTCAACAGGGAAAAGGATACGCAGGTCGCATATGTTACTTTTAAGGATTCTCAGCAAGCCGATACCGCCATCCTACTATCGGTATGTCTTCAACTTTTAAGTTGATAATTTGAGTATAACCTGACTTTCTGATCAATGATAAAATTTCTTTGCTAAAAGGGGTTTGAACTCTTGGAATAGCAGAGAGATCGCACAGTCCAATACTTGTTTACTTTCCATTTTAACACAAGCTTTATGTAACTTGTTGAACTTTATCATAGCTTAGAACATTTTTCTTTGCTCCATGTATGCAGGGATCAACCTTAGCTGACCTACCTGTCATGATAACTCCTGCCGAGGATTACCAGCTTCCTCACGAAGCTTTGCTGCCAAGACAAGTAAGTTACCATGACAATCGATGATGATTAAAAGATCTTGGAATAAAGTGATCTAGTGATAACTTCGACACATCCAATAGGAGATGTATTCACTGGTTTATAATTCTTGTTGAGCTAGATGCTTTTGCTGATGTATATCCTTATTTCTAAGGTGAAGGAGTCATCAGGTTTAGCAGTTCAGAAAGCTGAGGATGTGGTAAGCATGATGCTAGCAAAAGGTTACGTCTTAGGGAAAGATGTCCTCAACAAGGCAAAGGCATTCGACGAGGAGCACCACTTGATGTCCACTGCTTCCGCAGCTGTTGCCTCCATTGACTACAAGATCGGAATAACCGAGAAGCTAAGCATGGGAACCTCAATCGTGAACAAAAAGGCAAGAGAAGTGGATGAGAAGTTCCAAGTATCCGGAAGGACGAGACATGCCTTTGCTGCTGTGGAACAGACAGCTAGCATTGCCGGTTCTGCTATCATGAGCAACCGATTCGTGTTAACTGGGGCCTCTTGGCTATCAAGCGCATTCGGTGTGGTTGCTAGAGCAGCGGAGGATGTCAGCACGATGACAAAGGAGAAGGTTCAGAAGGCAGAGGAGGAAAGGAAGGAAGTGCTTTGCAGAGATAGGAGGGACTTCATCCGTGATTATGCTGAACTCCATCTCGACAGCCTGTCGGCCAGGGAGGGTCCTGTGGTTTCGGTCGTTTCATCCGAAGAGAAACTGTTCAGCATTATGTGAAAACAATGGTTTGGTGAGTATCTGAACAATATCTCACATTCAAAGCTTCATCGTGTCAAGGTGCATGGCACGGAGATCAAAGTTCACGAATAAGCAAGCGAGGAAAAGTTCATATCAACTTGCAAGAAGTTCTGGGACATGTGTACATATCAGAATTCATATGCTTATTGTTTGCAATATCAATTTGAAAACTTCAAGCTCCAGATGTAGTCAATATATTTATGAAATTTGTTTTTTGGTTAACAGATATTGTATTTGGACCTGCATTCAGTACAACACAAGTCAAGGAAAGTTAGAAGTAAAACATTTTTCCTCCCAACCATAGCATTCGACATCGTTTGAGAGCATAGAAAACGACCTCTATATTATAAAATATAATAGGAGCAAGACTACATTGCCGCACATGACTACAACACGACATAGTTTCCCTTTCACTAACACCAAACCCTCCCTTGAAACGAACGCGTGAAATCAAGCCCTTAAGAAACAAAAAGCATGAAGAATACTCAGGTTTGATTACAGTTTTGCCTGACAAAGATCAACAATATATTGATGTAAAAACACAGGAATATCATCAAATAAGCTTCTGGTCTCTTGCATACAAGAAAATATGAACAAACCCTGAAACAACAACCACACTAGCTTGCAGAATACAAACATAGCCCCACAAATACGTAATAAGCACAAGCTTATCCTATCTACACAGCCTGCAGCGCCAACATTCTTGATGTTTGCTACAAGAAGGTTAGCTCAAAAACTGTGCTTGTCTTCATATCCACACGCATCTTCAGTCTTCAACACACTTCAAAAAATAGACGGGGCATGATGGTCTCAGCACGATCCATGTAACCAAATGAAAGAATAAGAGAGAAAAGACACCATGCCACAGGTTGAATCCGACCAGCTTCTTCTCCTCATTTTGGTACATGTTATTGGGTGCTCCGTGTTAATCCACCTCGAGTCAAATTTCTGCAGGAAACAGTTCATCAGTTCATCTGTCACAAACACAAAGAGCATTTAGAGCATCATTCAGGATACAAATAACAAAAACTCCGGTAGATACTGAAGCAAACAAGTCCATAGAAACATATAAAACAATATAAAAAAACTATAGGGAAATTGAGGATGAAGGTTGTTTTCATTTCAGCTGTAGTATTGCTGTTGTCCTCATTGTTTGTACATTTTCTCGTATGGTAGACAGGAGATATCAACATTCCCCCACTAACCAGACCAAGCAAGCAGAAAAATTTAGAAAACACTATCCAGAAAGGTAGATGAGATCACGACTTCAACTCCGGGAAAAAAGTTAGCTGCTTTATCGTCTCAAGCACAAGAGCAATCACTGATTCACCATCTGGATTATGGTTATGCGCCTCTGATTTTGACAGTTCGGCATGTCCAAGAATTGTGAAGCAGTTCCAGACATGAAACTGGATCACCCATCAGCCCAACCCTAATCCATTAATTGTGCATCCTCAACTGTTGTATCAATAATAAAATTCCTGTTTCTTAATTCTCAGAGCTGGATCAACTAACCACTAGAACACTAACGAATGTCATTTTATCCACATCATTATTGGGGCTGTGTAATGCTCATCCAAAAATAGTTAAAAGCTAAACACATATGATAACTTTAATTCAGCTCCTAAGCAGACATGCTCTGAATTGAAAGTTCGATAGGGACCAAGTCGGGAAGCCAAGAAAAAATTGCACACTTGAAGCCTTGAACTAAGTGGTTTAGTTCACATTTCAATGTAAGATGCACACGGACAACCTTAGAGTCCTAGATTAGAACCACTTCCCATTTCTGAGGCCATAGATGAATGTCTTCCATACCAAGAAATCATGTTGCCACATAAACCAGGAAAGCGCCCCTAGTGGCTGCCAAACTATAGAGTAGAAGCAGCTTTAAAAAGGGGGGGGGGGGAATGATTCTAATCCAAACAGTTAATTCTATTTAAGATTTGGGGACGTATATGAACAACCCTATGATTGTCAAGTCGCAATAAGGAAGCAGCAGCCTCATCATGAGCTGCAGAACAAGAAAGCTCAAGTAGCCAACAGAATATCTTTTTTCCTTCCACCTTTCTTTAATAACACGGCCTTGAACATACACGACAATAAAATCATCATGATGGAGCACATGCTTTTCTGCCAAACATGCAATCTATGGGCGAGGGAAGGGTGAAAACTATTGCTGGAGAATTCAACGTGTTGCATGTAAAACTCTTGCAGTTAAAAAAAAGAAATTTTCTTCCAAACATGAAAGCTAATGGTCATTGGCAGCGTACCTTCCAGGAAATAATTGGGAGCTTGTCATAGGAGCTCTGGTAGGTGCCGCAACATTAGCTAAGCGCCTGCCCCTATTCTCCTGCTCCTTCTCGAGTCGGATTGCAGCAACCTCCTTCTCCATTGCTGCTACTTCCCTTCTCATCTTTTTTGCCTCAACCTCCATAGCTTTAGTTAAAGTTTCAACCTTCTTAGCTAACATCTGAAAATCGAGAAAATTTGTACAATGAATCAAGAAACTAAACCCTCTTAGAATAGAAGCCAATAATGAAACCATAGACGAAATAAAAACTGGTGTTTACGTCGATTGCATCATCCTTGTCTTTAAGGCTTTGGTCCTTTTCTTGTCCTGACTTCCTAAGAGCAATGACTTCCTTCTGCAGCAAATCATATAACAGACCTGGGACAGAATCTTCAGTATCTACCAGCTGGAACACATTGTGCTTTTCGTCTGGGGTTGCCAGACAACTGTTTGTTGCCTCATTGTTCTTGACTTCTGCTGAAGGTTCACTAAGACGACAAGATGGACTGTTTCCATTTAACAAAATTTTACCACGATCTAATGATCTAGAGCCACCATCAAATGATTTTGAAACCCCTTTGGCAAGCCGCAACATTGTGCTGGTACTTGAAGTTGAAGATCTTGATTGGAGAGACGGTGCTCTTTTGGGTAAGAATCCATTGGCTTTTGCTAAGTTCTCAACCCCACCCAGTGACTGACGACGGCCATTACTTGTACTTCTTCCCTCTGGTGTAGTTCGATTGGTACTGGTTGCTGGTCCCCTCAAAGTATCTTCCAAGACCTTGAGCCGCAGTTGATATTTATCCTACACGGTGAACAAATAACTGTCACTTGCAACAATTGAGTATAGTTATGATAGGGAGTTACACACGTACACATTGAAAAAGCAAGCATCTTACTTTCAACAATGCTTCAGATTTTGCAGCTCGTTCTGCTACAGCAAGCTTGTCACGAAGTTGCATCATTTCACCCTGTGTCAACATGCATTTTAAGTCAACCGCATCTAGCTACTCCCTCCATCCAAAAATAAAAATAAAAATGCAACAATTCTCCTCTCCCTCCCTTTTGCAACCATACCATTTTTGGCAACTTTTGGGGTTAAGATAACCAAAATAATCATCATTTTCACTCTATTTCACATCATCACACCCCACTAACATTTTTTTCTCTCTTTTCTCTCCCTCACATATACTAAGGGCAAGACTATCATTTTGCACAAAATTCAACCTTTTCATTAATCCGCATGCAAGATTTTTGGGACCGAGGGAGTAATATTTAATAGGAAGATCATAACCAGTAACAGTATGAGAGGAAAAAGCTTTGAAGAACAACCAGAAGATGCAATAAATCCGGAAGGAAAAAACACCTGCAAGAATCGTCGTTCTTCGAGCCATTGTTTTACAGGCATAACTTTGTCATTAGAATCTTTCCACTCATTTGCCACAACTGTGGCTACTCTATTTGCGCTAACTTTTGCCCGAGCTAGCTCTCGATCCAGGGTTTTCCTTTCCTCCTGAATAAAAGACGACGTAAGAAAAGCATACGAAAGCATGAGATTTGAAAGGGTATATGTTAAGGGGCTGAAAGTATACTCCAGGCGTGCTAAACTTGCTAACCAACAAAGTTAAGGAAGGATATCGTTATATCTATTAAATTAGGACAATTAGTTATTTTCCCTTTTATGTATTATTTTAGTTTATTAGTTAGAATTTATGATCAGCACCAATTATGGATAGCCATCTATTAGTTTCTATCAATAACCTTTTGTAGTTGACTATTTATAGAGCCATGTGACTACAAGGAAAACAAGCAATAACAACTTTCTTCCTACGATCTATATCTCTTCCTCTCGTCTCTCATCTTCTTTCTTTCTATCCTCTCCAATCCTCTAATTTCACTTAACAGTATATCAAAAGAGAAATCAAAATGGAGAGAAAGAACAAGTTTTAGGTTGAGGAAGTTGAAGAATTAGCACAATACATTCATTTCTTGCACTTTCCGCTGATAATCTCTCACAGCATTAGCTGCTGCACCGCCAGCAAGAACAGCCTCCTCCAGTTCACGAACGGTTTGGGTCAGCTTTTCGACTTCTGCAACCTTTTGTCGGTGCATTTTATCCAGGATTTTGTTTTCCTCCTTATAATACATAATTCAGATATGAAAAATGTTAATGAAGGAGACCTAGCAAGGAGAAAATGTGGACCCCTGGAGCCAAAAATAAAAATAAAAATAGTAGCTATAGTACCTGACAAATTTCTATCTGCTTCATTAGCTCTTGATTTTTATTCTGTAGGTCATCGACCATAGAAGCCTTAGCTAGGGCAACCTGAACTGCCCTCTCAGCATCTAGTAAAGCAGCTTCTTTTGATTTAGTAAGTCGATCTAATGCTTTATTATCATCTTGTAGCTTTGCAATCTGAAATGACCACGGAAAATAAGGGATTTACTATGAGTTCGTCCATATCTGCGCCGCGTGGAATGACAAGGTCATGAACACTTCTCTAACAACAACTGTCTTTACCTCCTGTCTTGCAAGCTTAAGTTCAGCTTCAAGAGGTGCGAGAATAGCTTGGATCGGGGGCATGTCATCATCCTTTTGAGCAGCATGAACTCTTCTAAGGGTTGCTTCAGCAGCAAATTGAGCTGCCATGGAGGCCTTCTTCTCATCATTTAGTCTCTTGATTTCAAGATTCTGAAAATGAGAAGATAAAATTTATGTATGAGAGGAAGAACTAACAAAACCACATATAAAAGACTGAATAACATAAGATTGTACCTTGCTTTCTAAAAGATTTTCTGTCAACTTTAGCTTTCCTTCCACCTTTGTCAATTCTTCAGTAAGCTACCACATACCATTGTAAACAAAAGAAAGCATTATCAACTTTTTGACAAGATGATCTTATTTCATTATTATGTAGTATAATGAAAGGAAGGAGGAAAGAGAAAAGCACTTACTGGGAATCAAGAGCAATAAAATCTAAGACCAAGAAGAGAGAAAACCATTGTATTAATAACCTAAATGAAAGAGTAGCCTATTTGAAAGATAATGACAGAAGCAGAATAATTGCCACAATGACTAGCTATCCAACTACCACAAAACGGTTGGTGACCATGAAACAGATATGACCTTTCGCAAAACCTTCCAGCTATGGCATAACTAAATTACTCGGGAGGTAATATTTAAGTTAACATAGGTTTTCATAGATAATTGTCCTAAGATCAACATCCTGATCCTACGAATTCCCTGAGTTGGATGCTTTAACACAGAAAATGTCCAGCATAATGTCCATATAAAAATCAAATTTGCTGCACGCCTGATCTCTTGCCAAAGTTTAGTATAGTAGAACTCAAGTGAACAAGATGAGGCGTCCACAAACTTATCAATCTACAAACAAAAACCATTAAAAAAATGTTCTGATTACAAGAGAAGACTCCCTTTGATGGTATATTGACCCAAGTTTCCTGAGCTTTCTCACCCACCATTGGCATCTATTTGAACCACATTACTCATAGAGCATGATGGGATTAGCAATAGCTACAGACTCTTTCACATGATCCCTAAGAAACTTCTTCTGATACCTAGCACTCCCTATCCAAGAGCAACATCATTTGGTATAGATTCGGTAGCATTTCTTCGAGAATGAACAGCGTGAGTCTCTGGACTAGCCTAGATATAGTTATCAACTAAATTGTGTGTCTTAGGATTTAATACATGGAAACTACTTCTACACCTAAGAAACCAATGGTTCGCTTCTGGATATGCTGTATAACTGCGTAGGCTAAATACTATATCCATATCTAGCATCAAAACCACTTCCCGCATAACAAAACCTAGATCGCAGAATCTCATTTACCAATATCATGACACTCTAAAATCAATCAAAAAACCAGCAAACGAGCATAACCAAAATCAAGCAAGCAACCTCCTCAACCGCAGAATCTTGTTGGCAATAACATTACACCAAATCCAACACAAAAACCAGCAAACGAACATAGTTAAACCAAAATCCAGCAAGCAACCTCTTCAACAGCTTTCTCCCTCAGCCGCTCCGAGTACTTCAACGACTTGATCTCCGCTTGCGCCTCCAACAGCTCCCGCTCCTTATCTTCACATATCAACAAACCACACATCAGAACCAAAACCAAAACCACATCTCCAATCCACTCAAGATCCAATCCACTAACAACACCAACAGCACATCCACTCACCTCTAACTTCATTTTCAAGCCGATTCAGCTCAACCCTCACCGGATCCGAGCCGTGAAGCAGACTCACGAAATCATCGGTATCGAAACTCGGCCTCCTCGTCCCTTTCTTCCTCAGTCCCCTCCCTTCCTTGAACGACTCCGACACCGTCAGCGCCGCCGCCGCCCCCGGCCTCACATTGATTTCCCCGCATCCATCAGCGTCGGCATCCGCCATCGTTGTCCCCCGATCTGGTAGCAGCACTGTATCATGCACCGATGAAATCGAGCAGCGAAGGTGAAGAGAGAATGTAGATCGGGGTTGAATGGCGACGAAATCGAGCTGAATTAGGGTTTGGGATCGGACATTGTTGAGGGGAATCGGTGATGATGCGTGGTAGTGAGTGTGAAGGGAAAGAGAGAGAGAGAGCGTGTGTGAGAGATGAGAGGGAGGGGAGGATGGAGACTTCTGTGTTTAATTGTTGTTGTTGCTGCTACTGCTAATTGTTAAATTGAAGTTGGACATCTGATGGATAAATCACGGTGTTGCAAGAATTTATGAAGACTTTGCTGTTTCTGTTTGGGGTTGAAAAACGATGATTAAGACAATGACCCGATAATCCTGTCATCTGTTTGAGTGTATGATTAAGGGAGGAGATTTAGGAGAAAAAAAAATCCATTTTTGAGAGATCAGTTGGATTTATATTTTTTTATATAATTATTATATGATATATATATTTAATTTTCGTATCAAATCATGTTTAATGATCCCGTAATATATATTAAGTTAAATTACATAACTTATATAATCATTAATATTTCACGTTAAATTTACAAAAAAAAATATGTTTGATCGTCGTTATATATATATCAAACTTTATATCGATATATATAACAAAAATCAAAACATTATAATAATTTCGAGGCGGAGGGAATACCAAATATGGAGAAAATAAAAGGTGGAAATGAATTGAAGTAAAAAGACAAAACAAGAAAAGTAGAAAAAAATAAGAACCAAAAGTATGATAAACATTTTTTATTCACGAGGCTTTGAAACAACAATCGAAAATCAAAAAGACTTTTCGAGATGTTTTGCAAGATTATACAAATTCATGACTTTGCTGCAATAGTGTTTGCTCGCGTGCAAACATCAATAGAGTGATTACTTCCCTGCAACTGTTAGCATTTGCAAGTCTATTTGGTCTACAAAATTAAGTCACGTTTTTCGTTTCTTAAGAACTATTTTTTTATATTTTTTTATAAACTTAATAACTCAGTATTTGATATGATAAAAGACCAATAAGACAATGAACCAAATATTTATGTTAGTTCAGCAGTAGAGCCAACTATGCCTTATACATCACCCGTTGTCTCGATCTTTGTTCACCTTCAAGTATTTAAATCCTCACAATGACACATATCCAACTTTGAGTCCTCTTTCTTCAGTTCTTGCAAAAGCCATCTTGTGATTTGCAATGCATCTCTTTATCTCATTCACTGATCAAAACTTTTGTTATACTGTAACATTTGATTTCTCAAGTCTTAAACACCATTAACATTTTCAACACCTCGAGATCTACTCTCATATCAACAATAAGCTACGAAAAAGAAGTCACCAGGACATTTATCAAAGTAAGATGGCGAGAGACTCGCATGAGGAACCCCTAAATTCGTTAACATTATCAAAATGATGGAGGCTATGTGATGCGTTATTTCCAAGATTTTGGGTTTGCTTATGAATAATATCTTTCAATCTTTTTTCAATAGCATGATCAAACATGGGAGGCGTACTGTTTATATGGAGTCGTACATTTTTTTTGTTTTTGTTGGGTACGATTTACGGTAATTATGAGCGTACTGTTTGGAAGGGGCGGTCTATCAAGTGTCGCACTGTTTGTTTCCGGCAACGGCAGTGGCGACTGTGGCACTGTGCACGGCTCTGGTCAAAGTTCGATGACTGTTTGTTTCTGGTCACGACGATGGTGGCTGCTGCGGCTACGATGACGACAGTGGTTGCCAACGCTGCTTATGATAAAAAAACAAGGGCGTACTGTCATATTTAGGATAAGAATATTGTAATTTGATTTCAAAATAAATATGTTCCTTGTATTATTAGATATGACTAGATATTAAATTTTGAAAATATATTTACAAGAACAAATTAGTATATTAATTATGATCGTGAAATAAGTATTTGTTTGATGGCTGTTACTCCTCTTCATAGGAGGGCTAAGGTGAGGGGAGGGAATCAAATGAGCGTGTTTGGGGTTTCGTAATGTTTGGTTTCAATGACAAAAAGATTGCATTTTGTCATTTTCATATAGTAGTAGTGAAGACAAGCGACTTTCTGAGGAGTGAAAGGATAATTTGTGTTCCTTTCTTACATCTAACTTGCAGCAAACAGGGCATCAATGTTTTACCCGTGATGCTTTGTGTAAACATAGAAATGTTATTGAGCAAGATATGTTTGACATATACTTGAAATATATAGATCTCATATGTTGATTTTTCTAAGGACACATGTTGTCATTGGGTATATGTAGAAAACTGACTAGATGAATGTGCGTTCTTTCAACGAACAGCCAAAGAAAGACTATCCGTTCCCTTTTTTTCGCCATGTAATTTCAAAGACAAAAAAGAGACTTCAAATGAATTACTTGAGTTTCGATATGGAAAAATGTAGTTTCCTATTGAAAGATGGAGGTTTGTCATATCTATTGTGGATGTAGTGGGTAGAGGTTGGAGTATTGCTTAAATCTCATTTGAAAACATGATCTGTGAGTGTATCCAAAACCCTGTACCTATAAAGCTGGAAGCATATTGAGTTTGTCAATTCTCTAGATTTATTTATTTATTTATTTTGTTCATTGAAATGCAAGCACTCATTGATGTTTGAATATCTTAATCAAAATGACTCGTCCATATGAAACTTTACACGAACTTAGAATTGTTTTATGGTTTATATGACATTCAGGTGAAGCGCAGGGTTGTGAGTACCTACCAGGAGGCAGCTACTGCCACTGGTGCTGCTGCAATGGAAGAGTTTAAGAGTTGCAAACCCGTGAGGTATTTCCTTACTTCATGATTGAATACTTATCCCATGGGTTTACTCTTCGGGACCCGGCCGAGTTCCCCTCCCTATCATTTGGTTGACGAGAGATGACTTATTTCCATTTTCCTTCTTGACTCCCAAGTAACTCTTGGTTTGTTGATATAGGTTGGTTTTCCCACCCACTTGTAACATTTTAAAGCAGCAAGCAAGTATGCATCTACTTATATTTTGCAAGTGTTTGTATGAGTTGAAATAAACATTTGATCGATAAGTGGATTGTATATAATCTCCGTGGCACTTCAATGTTATATTCTGTGCAGTATGCCTTTAATTTATTTTCACACAATGCCCCGGTCCTTCCAAGTGGATAATACAATGAGGAAGAAATGCAGATGGTGAGAAAATATGGGTGAGCACTGCACCAATATCTGAATTTTTGTTTTTAAGAACTTTTCATACTGATTTAGTATCTAGGGTGGCTCGTCTACTGTTTGTTTGTGAGTAACAGAAAGAGCATGCGAATTCTTCTTGTTGCTGCTGCTTGTCTTAACCTTCGATAGGTAAATTGTATGTTAGTCATGATTTCTTGTTTTATTGGTAGAATGACCCAGATGTTAAAGTTACAGCGACTTGTATACGAGTTCCAGTCATGCCTGCTCACGCTGAAAGTGTAAATATTCAGTTTGAGAATCCCTTGGATGAGGTACTGTTTTTCACTTACTTTAGTTTTATGGCCGTATTCAGGACACGCATCTTGTTAGACCTTGGAGGGAGATTATAACATTATGAAATATGTATTTTGAGATTTAGGCCTAATTGATGATAGTGATTCTGCTAATTACTTGGCTCCTATCTCAAGATATATTGTATCACTACGGTTTAATCTTAGTGAAAACAAAACACATTTCATCAAACCCTTGGACGAAAAGATAACCTCACTTTTCAATAGTAGGTAGAAAGAGCTTATAAAAAATTGCATACGAGATTCTGGACTATCGTATACGGTGCTAATTGACTTTGAGTTTAAGTCACTAGGATCTAACAAAAGTTAAATGTCCTTTAAGGACATGTAAATCCATGTAATATAACTCTTATTCATCCCATGCTTTGATAAATATTAGCCATTGGCACTGTTTGTCCAGTTCTTTTGGCCAAAGCCTAAAAGGATACGAGACCAGGCTTGCACCCCTAAAAGTGAGGTTAACTTTGAGCTTTTCGAACTGAGTCTTACAAAGCTTGTGCTTGAGTCATTTAATCAAGCGAACTTATTAACAAAGTTGGAAACAGAACCCCTGCTCAGCTCCATTTGGAATTTCTTTCTTCAGTCTTCACTACACAAATATCAGGCTTTCCCGTACACTAATCTTGCCAAGCAATATCACTAGTTCCTGGAAGTTGGAACTCTCCTGGACGCGATGAACTGAATTATACAATCTATAATCATCACCGGTGTAAAGATCATGTTCAGTATTTCAGACAGTCAGTTGAATAGTTCACTTACACGAGTATCAGTCATTCCTGTAGAAATTAATCAAGGACTTGCCGTCCAGCTCCTTGGTGAAGAACCTCTTCATGAAGTCTGCCAATGTGAACTGCCGGTAAAGTGCTGGCTTTTCTGGAGAAACCAGCTCCAGCAATGGTCCAAACAAACCTTCTCTGTTGCTGGGATTTAGAAAAACTGCGATGGAGACTCGTGGCGTCTGGAAAGGGTTCGCCAGAACCCTGTGCTCCCCACTCTTGTATTCGTCATTGGAGATGATCTGATATAAACAAATAAGTAACGAGCTTCAGAATTTTCACAAGGCACATACCTATAAACAACATTAAACATCAAAATAAAACGTACAGGTGAGGAATCAGTTACCTGTAGAATATCGCCAATATTTATAACAAGAGCACCGGGTACAGGCTTCACATCTAACCACTCCCCCTCGTACAGAACCTGCAATCCGCCAACCTGATCCTGCAGCAACACCGTTAAGACACCAGGATCCGTATGTGAAGCAAGCCCGATGGTTTGATCAGGTTCTGGGCAGTAAGGATAATAGTGGGCGGCCATCGTTCTTCCTTCTAAACATGACATTTCCTTCAACATTTGAGGACTTACTCCAAGTCCCTCACACATCAACTCCATCAGGTGCTCCCCGAACTTTTTGACCTCCCGATCCCATTCAACCACTTCATTCCTATACAGAAATAGAGGATTGAGGTGTGTGCAAATTAGTGCTTATAAATTAGGAAAAAGAAAGGAACCGCACAAGCATGTATTGGTGAATAGGATGGATTACAGCAATGACAAATATAAGATTGTATGTGCGAAATCAAGCTTGTAACTAGGTGTAACACATGATAATGAGGATCCTATAGCAAGTATGATATAAATTACTTGAAATGATTCTCTAACCAGGTGAATCTCATCTGATCAATGTTGTCGGCTTTGAAAGTAGAGTGTTTCCTAGTCGAAATGGGAATCACCATCCAGCAACCACAATCTTCACCCAAGTCTAATACATTGTTATCCCAATCGTGGATCAAAAGAAGATAAACTAACATAAAGTGCAAAGCCATACCCAAAGAAACATAAACTGCTAACAATGTTTTTGTAACAAGATTCAGGTTCATAAACCATATACTCTATAAGAATTCGGGGGAAGAGCTCAAGAGAAGAGTCCAACACCCAAATTAAGCACGAATAACATACATCTGAGCCCATAACTACTACTCTTTTTCCTCCACAGTCGATATGGATAACTACTCGACTCCCAACAAATCTCAACAAACTCATCGTATCAAAATTGAGTTCATGATCGAAGACACACCAATATATTTGTGTTGCAACAAATACAAACATCCGGTTGATTCACTACATAATCCATTAATCCCCACTGAGGTACATGATCCACCAAAGAATTGCTAATTATAGTGATATCAGCAAAGACAACAATAATAAGATAATACTACAACCTAAGTATCTCTGGAATGGCATCGAGCTGGGCCATGACAGGCCCCAACCTGACCTGAACCGTATCCCTCCAACTGGCCGCCTTCGACAAATACAAATCAACATTCGTCGAATACCCAAATCCGTCGCCCATCGCCCTCTTATAATACCCCTTCCTCACCTCCGCATCACTTTCATTGAACCCCCTCACCGCCTCCACCACCCTCTCCATCACCTCCATCGGTACTTCGTGATTCACCACCTGGAAGAACCCGAACTTCGACGCCGCTGACCGGATCTGTTCCATCACGGCCCATCGAGGACCGGAGAGGTCGATGATCGGGATGAGAGTGGAGGAGGAGGGGAAGGAGGGGAGAGGGAGGGAGTGAGAGTGGCGGAAGATGGAGGGGATTGTGGTGATGCCGGCGTCGACGAGGCCTTTGACGCCGAGCTTTGTTTCGTCGAATTGTTTGAGTTCGTCTAGGCGGGAGGCGGCGGCGGAGGACATGGGTGGTGGTTTGGTGGAGGTGAGGTGAAGGGGAATGAGGAAGGGCGAGGGAGATGAAGATGAAGATAGCGTGAGCATTTGAGAGTCAACTGTTCAATGTTTGGTTCGATGTACGTAACATCCTATTGGTCGTTTGCTGTTCCCGTTCAGTTTTCGTTTCGAGTTCGTTCGAGTTCCGTGAAAGATACTTCTTAGGGTCCAAATAAAATTAAATGGATAGAATTTAATATAAATGATTTTTTTATTTTTTTAGTGTGAACAGAGAATATTGAGAAAAATAATAATAATAAGTGATAATATAATATAAAATAAATAATAAGAATGATGTAAAGATACAAAAAATTTGAGATGATATATTTTTAAAATAATAACAAAATTCGTATATTATTGAATATCGTAATTTATAAAATTCAATTATCAAAAATCATGACAAAAATATAATAAGGATCCGAAAAATTTTGTAAAATTTAGTTTGACGCGAATTAACGTGAATAGTAAATAATCGTATGTTATAATTTATTTTAAGGGATTAAAAGACTTGTTTGACGATATAATAAGAAAATATTACGAAATATGAATGAATGTAACCCTAATATACAAATATGGAAAAAACGGTGTTAATACGAAACTATCATATTTATACGAAAATGATCTAAACCTAATTTTGACACTTATATTTTTTATGTCAATTTTTACTTCACCTAAATTAAATTAATTACCCATTAAATATACATAAAAACTATTTCAATTAATTTAGTTTTTTATTAATATAAACTCTTTTCTTTTTAAAAAACTTCATACAAATATAAAAATACTTCTTTCATACAAGAGAAGAGAAGAAGGAAAGTTGGGGAAGAAGAAGAGAAAGTAGGACCATTAATAAAAAAAAAAGTGATCATCTTATTATTAATAAGGTTTCATGATGAAACTCTTATTCTATGAAAATATTATAGAGTCTAGTTTATGTAGAATTTTACAAAATAGTTTTTAGAATTATATACGAGAAGTTATAGATTTAAACGTGTTGAAGGATCATGTTGGATGGAGTTCGAAAATGAACTGTTTTGATCCCGAAATAACTTCAAATATTCACACACTTTTAATGATAAAAAATACATAAAATCATCATCATGGACTATCAAAATAATTATGAAAAGTTTTTCTCAAAACTCGACACCATCATATAATATTATTATGGCGATTTTTCAAGAATTATGAACAAATATACTTAACTCAATAAGGTAAATAATCATTCGTAAGGGTATGTCTTAATACACGTATCCTATTATATTATAGGACTTGAAGATGTTGTTCGTTGTTATTTAAGAACGAGACTGAACATGTGCATGCGAATAACTATTATAAAAGATAACGTTTACATTTATTATATTTGACGATGAATATTATTATATAGTGAATATAATAATATACATTGAAATCTTCGGTCATAGTCACTCACTAATTGTATTCGACATAAAATATGTTTCGACGTATCTTATTGTCTAGCACTTTTTGTGTGTGATTTATATGTTTGTGTTATGTCTTGTTTGTTGCTATAAAGAGGGTGAGTGAGTGAAAGAAGGATTGAGATCATTTATTCCAGGTATAAAGACGACGTATGAAATCTTTGTTTGCTGGTTCCAGAATCGAACCGATGAGCACTTGACATCATTTTGCCGTTTTGATTCATGATTTATTTCCCAGATCCTCTGTACTCACAAAGTAAAAGATTGAGATTTGAAAACTTGAAGCTTAAAAACCATCAGTTGATTTCAACATGTGTTCAACTAACTTGAATGACATAATATGATTTGAGGATTGTATTGCTGACTTCCTTAACCAAGAGCCACGGTCTATCTCTAACTTAACAAAGAACTGTCATTTTGTGGAAAATTTTAATGTGAGGTTAGCATAAGAATCGTGACCAGTCCAGACAAATGTGCTCGGACGTGACATTGGAGTTCGAGCATTTATTCCACACAAAGAACAAAATTCCAACATCAATTAAATCGATTAAATACAATTAGAATATTATGGTGTCTCCTCCAATTCAAAGTACGTAGGATAGGATGGCAGCCATTCAGCCTCCCTATATTTCTTCAATGTGAAATAGCAAATCAATTCTTCTCCTCTTTTTGTGATAGTTAAGACGAGCAAATAAACTTATCCCATTTTCATTTTCTATCAGACTCTCCTATAACACAACTATTGAGGTTTTCCTTCATCGTAAACGAGCCTGGGAAAGTCTAAGTTGATTTAGAGCATCCACATTCATTTTTTGTCACAAAACTCTAAAAAACTCAATTGCAAAACAAGTTTTGAGAGGTTCAAAAATCATATCCAAAGTACTGTGAAGTATTCTGCTTGGTTGGTTTAACAATGATATCATGAATTTTTATTGGAAATAATAATGCCCACTTGATCTCTTTGCAGTCGAACCTCATGAGAAGCATTTCTATTCAAGGTCTATACATGAGATTTTAACTCATGTCCCCTACATACATGCATACCAAAGGAATCATCCAATATATAACCATATGTAATTTAGCCTCTAATTCGTCTGTCAATCATGTTATAACAATTTTGGCACATTTTTGTAGGGCCAACTTCATAGATGGATCATCCAAAGATGTGGTTTTAGAAACGAAAATACACGCGAAATTATCTAAAAACTTAAGGTAACAATATGCCATGTGCTTAGCTTATTACATGATGCAGGCATTGCATGAAATCAACATGTTAGGTTTTTATTGAAAATAACTTAAAAAATGATGAATTCGATGATAAATCAATTGTTATAAAAAAAAATCAATGGTAAATCAATTGTAGGATTAAGGCCTCGTTTGATAGTGAATGGGATAAGACTATAAATAGTGATGGGATTGTTAATCCCTTAATCGTTAATACGAGAATCGCTTATCCCATCCTACGTTTCACAAATTATAAAAAAGATGAAACTAACAGTGAGGGGATTAGAGATTTTATCCATTTACATGGGATTACTAAGCTCGATGTTATTTTTTTTATCAATGATGAGATTAGTAGGATTAATTATTCAATCCCAACTTAACCTTTTTACCAAACATTGCCTAAGACTTAAGAATATAAGATAACATACAGTTTCAATATGAATCACATATAGGGATTGTTACCCTATATGTCAATCCCTATATGTGATTCATATCTGTTTTAATTGGTATGCAAGGAGAATGAAATTATGCTTTGGTCATGCAGCGAAGATTATTAATTATGCTCTTCTTAGTGATTCGAGTTATGCTCTGGTTATGAGGAGAAGCTGGGACTGTTTATGGAAGTGTTCTGTATTGAGCGAGAGTTATGTGGAATCAAAGTTTTGTTTTCATTTGATGAAGTTCAGTATTCGTGTCTCCAAGCAGTGAGTGTCTTTTGAGAAATGAGATCGAGGCATGCATGTAGCCGATCCCATATAATCCGAGGAAGCACGATGGCTGTATGATGCCAGCTTTAGAACCAAAGCAGCTGGAAGCAGGACACATTTTACAGAATTTTGGCAAAATAACTAATGATGCAGTTGTATGTTACTATACTTGTAGCTGAGAAAACAGTGTTAGCAGTTAGAATGTTACCGTGTTGTTCTACTGCTCTCGCTTTTTACTCTATGAGAGTAGATAATTTGGTAGAAAGAGCGGTGGAGAGAATTCAAGTTTAGTTCTTGTAGAAGAGATCTGAACAGATTTGGTTACTGGATCATTGAATTAGTTCTATGTAACCAGAAAATTAATGTCACTTCACCTGAGAATTATATGTTTGGAAACTATGTTTCTGCTAGTCCGCTGTGCACTTGAGCAGACGTATATGTGATCTTTTTGTCTGAACATTTATTTTGTTATGCACCAGTCGAAGAGGGTCGAGGGCTCTCCGGAAGTCGTACAGACAAGGAGAGCACTGTTGTACATGATGATACCATATTACACTTCAGTTGGAGGGTACCAGAGGTGAGAAGTAGCACTCCAGTCGAAGAGGATATATATCGACATTGTTTTGGTTTAACTGCAGAAATAAACCAATAAGAAGTTAAGCTCCCCTGCTTAGACTAGGGCAATGGATATGTCCATGAACAAATATACGTATTCGAGAGAAATCTCAGGTTTACAGCGCAAGGGCTTGATCTTGCTGCACTGTGTCTTGGAGGATCTGCGTGAAAATTTTAGGTGCTTGCTATTCTGCTCCTGGTATATATGTATGAAATGCCCCCTATTAGCCGTTCTGCAATAATTGTTCCTTAAACGGGTTGGTTATATTATTATATCGAATGAGACATATAAGGCCATCCATGTGAGAAAAGAGGGGCACGACGGCAGTTATCTTGAAGATTATGAACAGATCTTCTAATATGGAAGAGTTGTCATAATTACTTGTTAGTGTGCCATAGGAATGCAACTGAAATATGCTTATACCAGTATGGCACCTTTTTGCTTCTTCCTGTGTTTGTATTCCTTATGAATAATAAAAAAATGATTAGCTGATGTACTTGGTTCTAACGGTACAATAGATTAATTCCGAAGGAATAATGGGTTAGTTCTGAATTTTTATGATTTTCTTCTTGATTTTTAAAACCTGATATTTATGTAGTCAGAATTAATCCATTACATTGTGAAAACTATTTATATCACAATAAAATTTTTATGAATTTTTATCAAATAATTAATAAAAGCTTATGAATTTCCTCTTTCAGTTTATGCACTTATACTTGTTGCCTATTTAAAAGCTGGTAATAGCTATAATTTGATTTCACTGCACCAATATTCTTCTGGTTTGAATATTGATCAAGCTGTTATTTTGGAGGTATTCACTTCATCACAAAAGATGGCTAGAAAGACTGCCCAATGAGTTTGTGAAGAGGGCGGTACCCTTTCTTACAGAACAATAAAGACAAATGACATTACTCTTGCTCTGATAGGCATTTTGTTGTGTTGTTGGTAGATTTCATTGTTCTTGTGTATATAAAAAAACTCATTAATGAAAATATCATATATAACATGTGGATTTCTTATTATTTAATTAAAAAATAAAATCATTTTATTTTCTTTTTATCATTTATGAAGGTTTAATCATCTTCTGACCAAGTGATGGGGATCTTGATTCCCCTTAAACAGAACTTGAGTTTAAGTAATGTGGAAAATTTTACCCCCTTTATGTGTCCTTGACTGGATTCAATATTGAACAAATTTACCAAATGATTATTGCATCGAGACTCGAGTATTCAATTTTTTTTTATTTTTTTTGTAATATTCGATCGTTTCTATTTTAGCTTTTGGCATCGAACCTATTACATTATTACACAAAATGACAAACAACATGATGGAATCCACATGACAAAGCACTATTGTCATTTAAAAAAAAATTAATGTCAAAACAAGTAAAATAAAAAAAATTATCAGACTTATCTTCGACTTTCATAACATTAACTTATTAACTAATATATTAACTTGTATTAAAATCAGAAAAATATATCCAATATCATTTTCTATTATCACAAATCAAAACCATCCAAACTCACCGTTAACAAACCAAACTCATGATAAACAATTAAGGAGCTTTGATGGAACCCATTTGAAATTTAAATCGAACACCAAAACCAACTCAAATCCATCGTTGAATCCAACGCAAGACTCAACGCACTAATTTGAACAATAAATCCCAATATATTTTGATTCTACATTTTTGTTCATAAAAGAACAACATACGGACTAGGGATGGATGTATTCGATAAATTTTATAATATTGTACAACCTGAAACAATATGGAACAACATGTTATAATATGAGAATGGGAAGCACGATTTAGGGAGATTTGGGAAGGCAATCATCAACGTCGATAGTCTTCGACGCTGAGTGATCTGCGGCTCATGACAAGCTAAGAGGGGCTGATGACGAGTGGCGTTTGAGGGGCTAATAGCGGGGATGCCATTCAACGATAGAGCTGGATAAAAAGAACCATAGGCTTCGATCTGAGTCTATGATGGATCCGCACGATAAAAAGATGAGCATTATCTAACATCATCAATCTTTGGTTAAACAAATCGTTCGCTGAACCGAGACATCGAAAATCCTAATTTCCCCGATTTTGACTCTTGGATCACCATCGTCATGCCAATCGGAGACCGGCTCCTACTATATTCTTCCACACAAACAACAAGATTGAACTCACCCCCATAAATCATCACAGCCCCGCACACCAAACCCAAACCCTAATTTCTCAATCCGCTTCTCCACTTTCGTGGCGATGAGTTGAGGATCCAATTGAGAATGGGAAGCACGATTTAGGGAGATTTGAGAGGGCAATCATTAGCGTCGATAGTCTTCGGTGATGAGTGATATGCGGCTGATGACAAGCTAAGAGGGGCTGACGACGAGTGGCGTTTGATGGGCTAACAGCGGAGATGCCATTCAACGATAGAGTTGGATAAAGAGGATTGGTTGAGCGGTGGGGGTGTGAATGGAGTGAGAAAATTAAAAAAAGAATAAATTTGAAAAGATTTGATGTATTTTTATAAAATGTAATAGTTCATGGAAATGAATTTTCTTTGGGGATAAATAAGTTTTAAATGATATTATATGAGAATTTTCATTAAAAAAAAAAATGAGATACAAAAGAAAGAAAATTCAAAATATTAGATACATTTTTCCCGTAAATTAAAATAAGTCATAAAATTATGATTATATTCATATTTATCAATCAAAACAACATTTCCTTGATTTATATGGCAAGGCAAAATCTATATGATGTAGCACCCTAAATCCTAGACTTGGGGACACATTGAATTAAGATAACGAGATGCGAGAGTTGGGATGAGGTCGGGGATGAAAACACGTACAAAAACCAATTGGAACACGTGTTGCCACCCTACCCAGCCAATAACATCGCATCTCACCCCGACACCGTGGTCCCCACTTTGACAAACCCACCCACTCTCTCCCCACTTTCAACCCAGCACGTGCCCAAATTCACCCGCCACCCGGCCCCCTACTCACCGGCTCGCCCACTCACTCGGTCC
This sequence comes from Drosera capensis, assembly GCA_001925005.1. Taxonomy (NCBI): domain Eukaryota; kingdom Viridiplantae; phylum Streptophyta; class Magnoliopsida; order Caryophyllales; family Droseraceae; genus Drosera; species Drosera capensis. Next base: position 109,792 of record LIEC01011734.1, read on the forward strand.
TCCCCTCACCGGCTCGACCGGTCAATCCCCATCAACGGCCCAGATCATCCGCACCAATGTCCGTACCCACAATTCTCCGTCGATTAAATTGAAAAGTTTCCCCTTTTTGTTTTTTTGTGTTTACATTGGATTTTTCTCATTCGATAATTGTGTCGAACTCTTCTTTGGTGTGAAGGTAAGAGCTATGAATAGTCATCGACTCCCGGTTGCTGAAATCGGAAGCATTGCGGCGGAATCGAAACACGCAGCAGCTACCACTGTTGTAGGAAACCCTTTGGTCAAGATTGGATTTTGAGATTAGGGTTTTGATTTTGAGGGGGAATTGGAGGTGGGTTTCGTGTGAATTTGGATTTGATTGCTTGTTTTTGAGGAATTGGGTTATTGAGTTGATGACAATGGAGAGGGATTTCATGGGTTTGGGGAAACAGGAGCAGTTGGCTGTGGTCAAGGAAGAGGTTTCTGATCCCCCTTTGGATTCTGGTACTTCTCTTTGCCTCTATTGTCATTTTTTGTGGAGTTGATGATGGATTTGTGTCCATATGCTCTTGTTTGTGGAATTTGATGTGTCTTGAGTGGTAGAACTCAAATGGGTGTATGGTTTTGCCTGGTCAGATCGAATCTGGTGTTAGTTTGTGTGTATTGGTGTTGTTTGTATGGTTTCTTCGATTTCTGAATTATGTGAAGGCGATCAATATGGCTGGTAATAGTGGTGTACGATGATTGTACATGGTTTGTGTTGTTGGTGCTGAATCTGGTGTTGTTTGTCTTGGATAGTTGGTGTTGAGCAGCGTGGGTGCTTGTTTTTCTACTGGTGGAGCGGGGTTTTATGAGTGATTGTCTCTTATTAGGTAGTAAATCTACTGTTTTAATTGTTTCTGGAATGCCTATGCACTTTGAGACAATCCGATCTAGTCTTTGATGTTGGTTAGCTAGAGATCCATGGTTCTGTTCATATCGGAGTTATGCTTGTTTCTGGGTACAATTTAATCGGACTCCTATCCTGTAGGCTTGAGAAAACCATAGGGTTTTCTTTGAGCATCTTGTTTTATATGCTTACCTTTTTTTTGTTCTTTTTTGAAATGAACTGGATATGCTTTCCTTTTTCTTCAGATGTTAATGATTTCCTTATCCCTGTAGTGCTCCATGGGGATGATCATGCTTCAAGATTTCTGATCTTCCCTTTTACTATCTATAGTCTATCATCTAGATCTGAGTACTGGCTTTATAACTTTCTGCAAGTTTATGTCCTGTGGCTGTTTATTGGAGACAAGTCGCTAGTGAAGGTATAGAATTTATGATACTGCAGTTTGGTGAACACCATGTTGCCTGCTAGCTTGCAATTGTGGATGTTATGGAAGCTCCTAACTTTCAGCAGCTTGTGTTCTCGATGTTTCGTGGTTTTTCATTATTTAATGCTTTCTAGGTTAACATAAAAATGTTGGAGTTTAGGAGGAGTCTCGTCGCATGAATGAGTCTTTAATGAAGCTGCTAAGTCTCTGTGTGATGTCCAAATAACCCTCAAGTATGATGGAACAGGCTTAATCTAGGGGAAGGATGACGTAGTATCCCAAACATTGATATTCCCAGTGTTGACTTCATCATAATTGTGGAGCATCTACTGAATTGACCGTGCTGAATTTGAGGTGCTCTTATTTTGTGGGTTCGTATTGTTTTGCTGATTTGTTTTTCTTGTCTTCAAGGAAGCTTGAATTTCCAAATGTATTATTGCTTGATTGGCTCATAAATAATTACTTTAGTGATTGCATAAAGCTGTCTACTTAGCATCTCCCAAGTATGCTTCGCATAATGGCATTAAGCTTCTCTTCGTAAATCATTCTCTTTAGAGCCTCCCATCCACACCTCACGTTCTCATTTGCTGTCCATAATTGGATGAGATTGATTTTCCTTGTTCCATTTTTGCTTAGCTGTATATGATTTTTTATACTGGTCAGATAAGTAAATTCTGTTTTGTAATTGAAGGCTCAGGAGTCCCCTGGTCCAGCATGAACAAGGGATCTGCAACGGCGAATTTCATGCCATGTAAGAATTCCCAGGATGACAGGACAAAGAAAGTGGCTTCTATTCCAACATCTTCCGGTTTTGTGTCTGTCAATTCAGCTGGTGGAATGCAGGTCAGTTGCATCCCTTGAGTTGATCACCACTTTTAACTCATTTTTACTCATAGTTTTATGTAAGAAAGCCTACTTGAATTTGTGCCTACATGCGGTGTACTGGTTTTTGGGCTTGTTGCACCGTAACTTAAATAGACACTCTCAATCATATTGAAAAAAATAAAAATAAAATACAAATGACTGACCCATCTTGTGGTATTTTAAGGCTTAGATCTTTTGGCTTTGTAGTTGTGCTAGTTAGTTGAATGTACTCGCTTAAGCGATATTGTTCTTCCACTATCAATTATTTTGCCTTTCATCATTTTTATGGATACATTGGCGAAGTAAATTTGCGAGTCTGTGACACTAATTTGAAAGGATTTGTTTACATATCAGAATTATCAGGTTGAAATTTGATTCCTGGTGAATGATGTGCAGAGAAACTCTTTTTCCAAACCTGACTTCAATATATCTGCCCAGACTGCCCTACAGCAACAATTTCTCGCTGGTCTGTCACTGGGGCTTCCTTCTCCTGCTGGTCAGATTGTTGGAGTGACTGAACCTTGGTATGATAACTTTTGCTTCTTTCAAACCCTTCTACGTTTTAGCTTGTGCTCAAATCTGACTTGCAAGTTACATGTAGGTACAATTTCAAGGCCTCTAATGGTCGTGGTCAAATGACCATCTTTTATGAGGGTACCGTCAGCGTCTATGATGATATTTCTCCTGAGAGGGTAAGATATCTAGTTTAATATTGAAACGTGTCTACGACAAACAGGAATCTATTCTGATTAAGGCAAACCACCTACCAGTTCTTATAAAAGTAGCAGTATGCGAGCATGGGAAATATTACTGTAAGAGATAAACAACCAGTTTAGTCGATTCAGGATCCTGATTGGTGAAATCCAACTCCAAACCGATTCAGTCTTTCCTTTGTAAGTTTTTTGTGCCTCTGTCTGCCTACATGATTATTAAATGTCCTCTTTTACATTTGGGATTATTCTCAGGCTCAGGCCATAATGCTGCTGGCTGGAAATGGTTCTTCCGTGACTTTTAACCCAAAAAACCAACACCAGGCAACTGGTCCTAATCCTGGTGATAAGACTGGAAATCAGCCCTTGAACTCACAGCCCTGCGCAGATCCTGCAACTATCGTGCATTCAGGCAGTGTATCAAATAGCAGTGATGAAGTAATTGGAAATAAGCCCACTGGAGTAACTATTGCTCCTGTCGTTAAACCAGGACTGCAGCGTGTTGTGAGCTCATTGTCGCCGGTTCCTTTAACAAGTATGATACCATCTGGTAAGATTACTATGTATTTCCATGTGTTCCATTCTGTGTGTTTCCTCTTTCATGTTTTGTAGTGTTTTTTTATTGCTTTTTTTTTTTTTTTCGAATAGCTTTCTGTGATCTCTACGTGACAATTAGAATTTGGTTTCCTTGCAGCTATTCCTCAGGCCCGTAAAGCTTCTTTAGCTCGTTTTCTTGAGAAGCGCAAGGAAAGGTAATGCTCTAGTTGAAATGCACATAGCTAATGGGATCTTCTTTATTTGGAACTTCTACTCAACGTATATGCTTCCTTCGTGGGTCTTGTCATGTTTACTTTTCTTACATACAATGCTCTCTTGCTTTATCTTTTCTTTTCTTCTGTTTGTTTGTAATCCCCTTTTTGAGTATGCTATGCAAATGAAAATTAATTATGTCGAGACGCTGGAGCATATGCTTTTGCATCCACAGGATTTTAAAAAATCTGGCCAGCTAGATGGATTTGGAATTCATACAGGTTTCTTATGAAGTGAAAACATCTTTTTCATTGTTCCATTGTTAACATCTTGTTCAGTTAGTGTATTCAAGGTCATTCTGCATCACTTTGGATCATAGTGTGTGCTATTAAATGACCTGAAAACGCGGACATATGCAGCTCATAAGCTATGATATTGCTTTTGTGGCTGTTGAATTTGGAACCAAGATATCTATTATTTGATGATACCTTTTATCTATGCCTCTAAATCTTAGCATACTTATCCAACTTATAACGGTTTGCAACTTGAAATACGTGTTCAGGATGATGAGTGTCGCACCTTATAGCTGCGAGAAGAAACCCCACGAAAGCTGTGCTGCTGCAAACAGCGAGGCAAGCCTTTCTGCTACTTCAACCACGACGGTCGGGTCTGCATCACCTGACAAGGAGAACTGTGTTCATGGCCCCTGAATGCTATCCAATTTTATCCTGCAAAACGCGTGGTACTTACCATATATCCCAGCTGACGCACAATGATATGATTACTTAGGGCTGAGCCTTCTCCTGTCGGGTATTGGCGCTTTGCTCTATGTGATATATATATATATATACAGTATATATGTATGTATTTTTTGTTACTGGCAGTAGTTCGACCAAATATCCGCCAGTCAATGTAGCATGTAGCTGCAGCAAAAATTGTATTGGTTTAACTTCTAAGGTTGACGACTTTACTATATGAGATTACAATGAAATGTATCAGTACTAATTAGACCATTCGTAGTAGTTTTTCTATCCTTATCTTTGTTATATAGTGTTATAGTGTTATTTTTTACTATAGAGATTTCATATATTGATTCTTCATATATTTAAAACATTATTTTTTTTAATAATTTCTAATAAGAAAAATAAAGTTGTATCATCATTTATGATTAATAGAATTTCTTTCAAAAGAAAATTTTTCCTCTAAAAAAATGACTATAATTTTTAAATACAAATAAATGTTTTTATAATTTTATAACTTTTTTTAAAGTTTTAATAGTTATCGTTTAAGCATAAAGAATATAAATTAAGAAAAAAATTGGGGAATCTAATTTTCATTTCTCAAAAATATGAAAGAAAATAAAGTATAGAGAGTTATTTAATGATATAAAATCTATTGAGTGTATTTTTTTCTTTTATATTTTCTAACTATAGAAATAAGGAATCTTGTAGGGATACTGTTGCGAATGCTTTTATAAGTAAAACTTGTTTTTCGATTGGTGTACTATTTATCCTATCTTGCTCTCGAGCTATTTTCTCTTCATTCGTGTTTGTTTTCAGATATGCATTGAAGATATTAATAAACTGATCTCGCATAACTCTGGGTTAAACATTAGAAAGGACTAAGGAGTATCATTTACATGGTATAATCCCGTAGCTCATTGTCTCGGTTATTTCGGTTGTATATATGAGTCTGATTTATGCATGTGTGTGTATTTTGGTGAGATTGAGAATTTGGTCTAGACAAAGACCATACTCTATAACCTCTAGTTGGCAAAATGCTAATGTCCTGATATCAAAATTAATGTGTATCAGAATCTCATTTTAGTTTTAATACAAAATCAATTTAAGAACTCTCAAATAAGTCAAAAGTTACCAATGAATCATGAATGCCGTGGGCCGCGACACGATCTCACAACAACCCATCAGTTAAAAACACAAGAATACATCACCCAATCCCCACCGTCCATTCTCTGACTACCAACGTTGCCACTTTTCATCACCACCGTAGATCTCATCTTTCCTGGATTCCATTCAGGTACAGCTTCATCATTGTCGGCTCACTCACTCACAATCTTCTCTACTTCAATGGCGATTCTGCCCATGAAGCACCCATCAATGGCCGCTTCAATTTTTGTTCTTCTAGGCGCGGCAGTTTTCTTTCTGGCCTCAGCTGATGAAAGTGAGCTCTCTTTCACCCTTTTATGCTTTCTGTCATTGTTGGATTCTTGGTTTCTTTTTTCGTTCTGCGTGTTATGATACAATAATGCGTGCTCGAGGCTTTGGTAGAGTTGGTGGTTCGATATGGTATCAGAGTATCAATGCCCGTGGTTTGATTGGACAGGGTAGTAGTATACCAATTGGGTGGCAAATAATTTACATACCTCTATGGGCTAGCAGGATTGAAAGCAATGTATGGTTGAGAATTGGGATTTTGGTCAGTCAATTCCATTTCAGACATTGGCACAGAAAGCAATGGTAGCTGAAACCCTTCTATTTTCAAGTAGTGTACGTTTGACAGCTAAAACCCTCCTATCGGAAACATCCTATGGGAAACAGTCTCTCTATTTTCAAGTAGATTGAGTGCATTTCGTCCTCCCCAGACAAATTGACGGAATTACCTGGGTGATTGTGGTATGTTTGACAGCAACGTTTGCTTTTTGCTCCTTTGGGATCAGAAAATTCTTGGCCCTTTGTTGATGTATTGCTTTGGGCATCTGGGGTTCGGTTCCTTTTCTGTGATAAAGATGGTCTTTTGCTGGAAAAAAGAAGAAGTTGCCTTTAATTGGCTTGTCTATGGTAGGAATACTTGTGTGTACACTAGCAAAGTATTGAGTGATCTCATTATGCATCAATGCATGTCCGAGGACTCAACTCTACCAAAAACTCAAGCTAGATCAAGGGTTCTAACATATCTCATACCGTTTGTTCCAAATGCCATTGATCCATTATATAGCAAGTGCTAAGTATTGGTTATGAGATTCAGTCTTGTGATCTGGAGTGGTGTCTGCTCTTACCATCTGAGGAGTCAGTTCTACTGAAACCGAAGCTTGAACTCTCGGGGAATATTATGCATAGTCTTAATGCTGTAACATCCATTTGGTTAGCAACATCAGTACTTCACCCAGTCATGCACTTATCCTGGTTTCTGAATCCAGTTGGATGATAGTGGAAACAATAGTGAGAAAGGACATGACCATAGTATCTGAAGCTCATTAGGTAAAACATTGGTTGTGCATTTTCTGTATGTGGAAAATGAAACGCTCGCAGATTTCTGTGACATTGATGCCTTAGAGTGTTAGAATTCCTCTGCTTTGCATCTACATTGCCCAATGCCCTTCGAAGGTTTAGTCTCTTTTACAAATTGGTCCCAAGTCAACAAAAGAAGATAAATGTGATTATTAACATGCTCTTTTGCATTCAGAGTCCAAGTTCCTTGGGCTACTAGAACTATAAGCCTTGAATGTCAGATACCTGTCTATCAGCAACAATTTTATGTCCTAGAGTTCTATGTTTGATTTTGAGTTAGAAGCACTGTGGTCCATTTAGTGGTCAATGATGCTTAGCTACATGCCTATGGAATTCATTTTGAGCATGGAGTTTGTCTATTTCACTCAAAGTTCTTATGATATATTTTCCCTTGCAGATCCATTCATCGGCATAAACATAGGGACCGATATCTCCAACGTGCCAAATCCAACTCAGGTTGTAGCTCTTCTGAAATCACAGAACATTGGCCATGTCAGGCTCTTTGATGCCGACTCAGCTATGCTCCTCGCACTCGCCAATTCTGGAATCCAAGTCATTGTCTCCATACCCAATGACCAGTTACTAGGGATAGGCCAGTCGAATAGCACAGCAGCCAACTGGGTTGCCCGCAACATTGTTGCCCATGTCCCTGCCACAAACATCACGGCAGTGGCAGTCGGTTCTGAAGTACTCTCTGCCATCCCTAATGCCGCTCCTGTCCTTGTTTCTGCAATGAAGTTCATTCATGCCGCCCTTGTAGCTGCAAACCTTGATTCTCAAATCAAGGTCTCGACCCCACATTCGTCGTCAATTATACTTGACTCTTTTCCGCCTTCACAAGCCTTCTTCAACAAGACGTGGGACCCCGTCATGGTTCCCTTGCTCAAGTTTCTGCAGTCCACGGGGTCATACCTTATGCTGAATGTGTATCCGTATTATGACTATATGCAGTCGAATGGTGTCATCCCGTTGGATTATGCTCTCTTCCGGCCTCTCCCTCCCAACAAAGAAGCGGTCGATGCCAATACTCTCCTGCATTACACCAACGTCTTTGATGCGGTTGTTGATGCAGCGTATTTCTCTATGTCCTATCTCAACTTCACCAATGTGCCAGTCATCGTGACCGAGACAGGTTGGCCATCAAAAGGTGACTTGTCCGAACCAGACGCCACCATAGACAATGCTGATACATACAACAGTAATTTGATAAGGCATGTGCTTAACAACACCGGAACCCCGAAACATCCTGGTATTGCAGTCAGCACCTTCATATATGAACTATACAACGAAGATTTGAGACCTGGATCCATATCTGAGAAAAACTGGGGCCTGTTTGATGCTAGTGGAGCACCGGTTTATACGTTGCATTTGACGGGGTCAGGGACTGTATTCGCTAATGATACCACGAACCAAACCTACTGCGTTGCGGAGGATGGTGTGGACCAAAAGCTGCTTCAAGCGGGTTTGGATTGGGCATGTGGGCCCGGGAAAGTCGATTGCTCACCTTTGTTGCAGGGTCAGCCGTGTTATGAACCGGATACAGTGGCCGCCCATGCCACTTATGCCTTCGATACTTATTATCATCAGACGGGTATGGCACCGGGCAGTTGTTACTTCAATGGAGTGGCTACTATCACCACTACTAATCCGAGTGAGAAACCCTATTGCCTTTTCTACTCCTATGCAGTCTTTCAAGTTTTCAGTGTCATTTGACGACTAGCTCCTGATGATGAATAAACCTTTGTGCTTTTGCAGGTCATGGTTCTTGTATATTTCCAGTAAGGTAGAGCTTGAAACTATCTCCTTAATTCGTTCTTATTACTAAGCCGTGGTAAGGAATAATAGAATATGATTGGTTACCATGGATTCTAAGGTTTGGTATATTTAGATCTTAATTTCAAAGAGGAAAGAACAAATGCTATGAGCAGTCCATCCTAGAACTGTCCCTCTCTGTTAGAGTTAGTACCTGTGTCTTACTCAGCGGTGGTATTCGCTCCAGAATACAGAACATCCCCTCGCAGAGTAACTTCATCTGTTCAGGAATCATAATCCTTTTCGATCCTGCTGCAATAGAAGTTTAACTCCTGTTCTGGATTTTTGTTGTTGTTATTACTTGTGCAGTGGAAGTGGAGACGTTAATGGAACCGCGGCAAATAGCACAGCGCAAGCTCCATCTTTAAACTCCACGACTTCCAGTCTCGCTCCTCTACAGCACTATCAGGCTTTTCCTGTTATATTAGGTGTTTTACTTGGTAGTGCAGCTCTCTTGTAGCACAATGAATCATAGATGGTCGGCGTCTTGTTGCTTCTGGTTTGGAGGGATTGCAGGCTTGCAGCAACCCAATTTTGTTCCCCTGTGGAGGGTCATGCTGTCGGCATTGTCGGAAAACGATTGTGATTCAGGTGGCTTTGGTGGTTGTACTTGTAGGCCTTGTGGGTTGTTCTTTAGATCAGGCAAAACATTGGACGATGTAGCGTTTAGGGTGATATGTTATAATTTGTATTTAACCTGGGAAGATTCAATCCCTCCATGATTTGTTTCGTTCGCTCCATTGCTCGGTACGTCAGCCATGAAGATTTCTCACTGAACTTAAATAATCGGTTAAATATACTTTAATGCTTATTAATATATATACTTTAATGATTGATTATTCAAAGAATATTATTAAAATTTTAGGTGGTTCACTCTTTAATTTCTTTAGAAATTATATTAAATTATGGTTAAATAAATAGATAATGAGGGAATGGTTTTAATGTTGTGATAAATATATAGTATAAATTCAGAAATCAATACACTTACATTATCCGGCCTCCCTTATGCATTTTTTCTGACTCCGCCCCTTGGATTTAACCACATTAGGTTCTAAGATTAAAAGGAAGATTCCTTATATGAGAGGACGTTTTCTCCACAAAAAAAAAAATACTTCTCCTTTTTATAATAGATAAAACGTATATGTATTTTATATTATTCTGTACGAATGAATATAAGTCTCTTTTTCATATTAAATCACGTTTGATCGTCCCGTAACATGTATTAGAATGAAGTATATAATTTATACAATTATCGATGTTTCACGATAAATTTGCAGAAAATTATGTTTGATCGTCGTTATACGCTTGTCAAATTTTACATCGACATATAAATTATGCCAAAATAATTTATTTATTATGGGACGGAGGGAGTATTATACATTACGCGCACCAATCTACGAGGCCACCTTTCAAGGAACTTGCTGAGAAAAAAAAGATGATATTCCTTTCGTCCGGGAAAGCAATATCATGAATTTGACCGTCACGAGTGAGTATGCTCATATACAAAAGCATAGATAACCTCGAAATTTATGTCGTGAAAAATTCTGCTATGTAAATTGTCCAAATTTATGATTTCACCAAATATCATAACTACAAATAAGAGCCCAAGAGTCCATGAGCAAGCCATATAAAAAGTGGGCCTTAATCTTGTGGCCGTAAAAGCCCATTAGGTTTAAACTTTCTTATCCAATTGGACAGTGGGCTGAAGCTCCCTTTGTATGGACTGGCCCAGTAACTCAAATCCTGCATTTGAAATGAAAAAGCTAATCTTTTCATTTGATGGAGTACACATAACACATTATCCTCCCTTGAATCGCTTATTAAAATTTTCAATATCCATTGTCCTCCATGTCTTCAACTGTGTACAGTGAAAGTATACATTTTAAATTATAAGTCATTAACGAATTTAATTTCACATAGCAGATTTAAGTGAAATAATGTTTCATCGTTTCCTGATTCAAGTCGTCAACATACGCCATCCGTACCAACATTGTGATCAATTCGAGCCGGAGCTAAACATTCATTTAAGTTGTAGGCTAGGGTTTGATACGAACACATTTGAATAATGAAATGCGCTAAGCGGTCCCGGCCATATTGTAATTTGTATGGAAGGTAAAGAAGAACTATACATATTGTGGGGATCATAAAGCAGCAGTGTCATAGTTTGATAATGAACTCCTCACCTAACCTACTATCTTTATCTGGAATTAATGGCCTGTTTAGATATCAAAATCCAAGATGGAAAATAGAATATTAAAATTAACATGAAAACAATAAAAAAAAAAAACAAGGAAAATGAAGAAACACTCCGTGTAGCAGTAGGGAAGGAGATGCATTTTCAAGGGAGAACTAAAGAAAAAATTCAAACATTCAAATTGGATTTGAATATACACATGTGAATTGGATTTATTTTTCAATTCAAAAATCGTAGACTAATACGATGTGATTTGCTCAAGATTGATGTGAATAATTATAACTACTTAACTCATCATATATCATCATAATCTTTTCTTCATGTGAGTCTATCACATTACAAACTCATGCTTACTTGAGCCTGAATTTACCATACCCACCATCTTCAGGGCAGCACACGCTTGAACTAGTCACCACACTTCATTTGAGAAAAAAACACATAAACACCCTGAATTTATTGGCTTTGGCATATTGACATCTCACACTTAGATAAATACCTCATTAGTCCCATAATAATTACACATTCTGTAACAATTATAAGATTTATTATGTATTTTAATGTGTTATTTTCATTAATAAATAATATGATATAAATTTTATTTCGATCAAAGATTATAATTTATAATTTATACAATGCTTGATATTTCATGTTAAATTTACAGAAAATATCATTTAATCGTCCCACGAATAATTCGTAATATCGTCAATTTTATGATTTATATGTCAAACGTTATAATTATCATGGGATAGCATGAATATGCATTTAAACCCCTTATTCTCTATTCGCCTTTAACACCGTTAAATCCCAATAATAAAAAATCCCTATTATCCCTATTCTCAACCTAATTCATCACCATACTCCCTCAATTCCCCCTCTTAAAATTTGATATTTTTATATTGAAAAAAATATTGGAATGAATTGATGTGATATAAAATAAAAAACGAATGTTCTGATAATTTTATAGGAATAATTTTTTTTAAATATGATAATATTATAATTTAGTTAAAACAATTCAATTTAAAAAATATTAGAATTTATTAAAACAAAGAAAAAAAAATATTTTAAAACAATGAAATCCGAAACGACCACTTCTTTCTAGCTTGATTATATATTATCACTTGCATCCTAGCTTAAGTACATGAGGCCGGTGCAATCCATTTGGTGGTGGGATGATATACTGTTGATCCTAGTATGATCAAACTATGAAAAAAAATACCATTTTGAAAAATTTATAATATTTTGTTTCTTCTAATATGAGTTTGTTATATATTTTTCTGAAAATCCAGTATAAAAATATTATATGTTGTATAAAAAAACAATCAAGAGAAAAGAAAATATTAAAAAAAAATTGGGATACTAAAATATAAATCCTATCAAATATCTTCGGTAGATGAAAGCCAATCATCTTTTTACTCTGATATTATATATATGATCGATCTTTTGAAGGAACACATACAAGGCTTGTTCTCGAGAGGTACATCTTTTCTGCTATTTGAACATTAAGACAAGTGCACAGGAGCAGCAACTTCTTGCAAAACTTTTAAGTGAAAGAAATGGAATTAGTGAATGAAAAGAGGCCAACGAAGCAGGCAGTCAATTCAGTACTCTACTCATGGGTAGGTTTTGACTGAAGATGCAAGTTCGGTCGGAGTAGTTGGATCCTCCCTCTCTTTTCGCTCATGAAAAATGATATGTTAAAAATCAACCTAGGAGGGTCGAGGGTCGAGGGTCGAGGTAGAGGAACAATTCAAATTTACAAGAAAAGTGTCGTATCTCTCGGTCTTTGACAAAGACGTAATGAAGTCCGAGACACTGTCCCAAGGATATAATCTCTAAGCTTCATATTATCATAATCAACTTTCATGTCAGATCCTCCGTGGACGTAAAAGTTTAGAGATTATACCAAGAGGTCGTTGTCTGAATTCAACTTTCATGCATATGTTCTTTTCATTTTTGCTTAATTTCTAACTTTTTGCTTCAACGTTATCATAATTAGATCACTTTCGTACGATATCCCTGGAATGAGTTCGCGATATTCAAATCAATTTAAGCCTTTAATCCCAAAATGTTATCTCTGATCAATAATAAATATTTTTTTAATAATGAAGAATAAATCTTACTTCATTCGTTTTATATTTATTAAAATATTTTGACCGAATATTAATATTTATATAAATATTAAATTTATGTATATTTTGATAAAATAAAAAATATTTTTTTTATGATAGTTGATTTATTATAACACTCAAAGAATAAAAAATTGGATTTATTGTAACATCTGCGTGAATCTATTCAGACTTGACTTAAAGTTGAATAAGTGGGACCAAACTACTAATTAGCCTATCATGCGTTTTTTGGAATTTATAACGATAGTTTGTTTTTCCTCAGAAAATGAGTTTGGATAATATAAGTACATGTTTTTATAGCAGTGCTTTACATTACATGCAGTCAAATTAGTTTCATTGAGAAAAATATTGATAATATTTGTGAATTCATGATTTTTTTTTACTGATTATGAAAATAACCTAAACTAAATAACATATACATATCAATGGAACACTTCATAGATCATACGTTTAGCCTTTTGAGTTTGAAGATGAAAAATCATACTATGTGTATGTGTGTTACTCAATCCTACCTTGGGAGGTTGGAATTGACTCATTTATACATGTATAGATATGTTGGACTTGATCCACATCATCTGATATTGATTTGATAATTATTAAATTCAATCATGATGAGTAGTTTAAAGTTCATGTCGGATAAAAAGTGCGATGATGAGGATGTCCATGATAAGTGCTTCATGATATGTGGAAGCAATAACTTGATTTATATCCGTACATGTTATGCACTAATAGAAAGCCACAAGTTATGTATAACTTGATTTATATCCGTACATGTTATGCACTAATAGAAAGCCACAAGTTATGTTTGGTGCTTTGAAGCAACAACTCAAATAAACCACACACATAGATATGCAAAAAGAACAAAATGAAAGAATTTTAAAAGTACTGGTTGACTTGGCAAAAAGGAAAAAAAATATTAAATCTTTCAATTAATTTTTATTCTTTTGAGATCTCATTTCACT
>LIEC01011735.1:0-65916 GCA_001925005.1 Drosera capensis
TTCAATATTTTTTTATATCATGAGACAGGAGTAATATATATGTTGATGGATACGTTTTTATTAATCCTCGCCAGTTAGGATGGAGCACCTGGAAATGGGACCATTGGCAGCTTCATCTTCCACTTTCATTATAAAAACCATTCATTTTGTGCTTGCAGTAGATATTCTTTATAACGATTCATAAATACTCCTCTTAATTTTGCAAAAATAAAATAAAATAGGGATAATTATATTGGTTTGTTGACTATATGATATGTCATATTTTAGCTGTGATGAATAACATCAAGTAGATTTTAAGTTGGCTGATTATTGAATTCTTTTTTTATGTATTTTTCTATACGAATATATAAGACATACCCAATAAAATTGACAAGTAAATCAGATATAAATATGACAACTATTATTCTATATTTTTTTTTTCATTTTTTCCTTGAAAATCATCGTCCTTGAATTCTTATTGCCACATCAACTTAATGTGTGACATACCACACAAATGTGTATTTTGTACTCTTGCATTTTCGTTGTTTGAAATATTGTATTCGTTTTTTTAACTTAGGCATAAAATAATGAAATTATAGCACTACCCATTATTCTTCTTGTCCCACAAAATTTGTAACTTGTACGGATCTTTCACTTTTGAATACCCATATATGTGAAGTCTTTTTTTTATATATAGCAAATACTCTTTGACGTCCCATAAAAATTACTATTTTGATTTGGCATTATAATTTATATGTGCGTTGAATTTGTTGAGAATAATTTATTTGTCCTTTTGATTTTATGAGAAAAAAAAGATAAAAAATGATGATGAAATGAATTGATGTGATAAATATAAAATATAAGTAGATGTTTTTGGATAGTTATGCAGAATTTTTTTCCCGATAACGAAATATTGTAATTTTGATGGAACATAAAAAAAATCATAATTTTTATAAAACAAAGAAAATAATATTTTATCATCGTGTAACTTGCATGAGGTTAAAACACGTAACATAGCCAATCATTGACATTATTACTTCTATCCCATAATTCTTATAACACTTACGTATTTTATATTATTATATATATATGAATATAAATATCGTTTCATATCAAATAATGTCTTATCATGTACTAATATGTATTACGTTGAAATACGTGATTTATATAATTATTGATATTTTATGATAAAATTATAAAAAATCATGTTTGATCGTCGTCATATAAATATCAAACTTTATATCGATACTTATGTCAGATTAAAATATTATAATAATTTTTTAAAAAAAATACAAAACAAATATATTAAAAATCATATTTTATGGTCCTGAGACAAAAATCAAACTCCATTTGGCCCATAACAAAAATCAGAGTGTTGTTGTCATCAAAGGACACGGAGAGTGGTATGATTATAAAACGAAAATGGATTGACAGGTGACAGCGATATATTGTTGTAGGACCCATTGGACTCCATGTTTTCCCTTCCCTACCCTTCATCGACGATCGATGCTAACTCACAGAAACCACGAAAAACAAAAAACTCCCTAAAATTCGAAACCCATTCTGTTTCTCTCTCTATTCACCCCTCCCATTCTCTCTCTACCTTCACTTTCCCCTCCGGCGTCGGCGACGAAGGCGGCGACATTTCGGCTTCTTCTCCGATTCGAGCTTCTCATTTCTCCGACGACTATCGGAATCATTTCTCTTCATTGTCGTCTCCTCAACGGTCGAAATTCGTGGTTTCTTCGCCGCAGGTTCGCCATTTCGGTGTTTCTTTGCGTTCGTTAGGTTTTTGTTTTGGTTCGATTGGTCGACGTGATTTGATTGCTGGAAATGGAGATGGAGATTGTCTTGTTGTTTGTGATTCGATTTCGGTTTGGCTTGATAGTTGTTACCGTGAAGGTGTGTTGGCGTGTGATTGTTTCTGATGAGGAATTGAGATGATTTTTGCTTTGGATTTGATGAATTCTGAATGGTACATTGTGGATGATTGAGGATTGAGGATTGTTGCTTGTCTTTGATGTCGATTTTTATCTAGAAATTGGAGTTAACGATTGCTCCCTTGGTCGTAAATTAATCGTCGTGTTTCGATTTCACATGAATTTTGAGGTGTTCTGTTGTTCACGAAGCAATGAGATATGGTTATTATATTTAACATGCAACAAATTGTAATTGTGTAACTCAGAGTATTGCTATGTGAAGAGAAAAATCGCGATAAGATTATATCAGTTGTGTTGCATGAGATAAAGTTGGCTCGAACATCAGTGTTTGATAAATTGTTGGGATCATTTTGAGTGTGTAGGAAGTGTTGAAGTTTATTATAGTATTTGACTATGACAAATTTGTTGCCTATCATGTTGACTATATTGCAGTGTGAATATGAATTGGAAGAATGATGTGCTGCATATCTAGTGACTAGATTGTTAATTTAACTCATTGATTCTTTTTGTTAGGTCTTGGAGTTTGCAAGGTTGGCAAGGATCGCATATTGTGGGTGAAAATAGCATCACATTTATTAGGCGATTGGTGTGAATCTTGTTTTGGTATCTAGTTCAAGGAAAGGTGTCGAGGAGATTTTGTTCTGAAGTGGTTTTAAGGACTGAGTCTCGATGGGAGTATCATCATCTGAAGTGGTTTCAAGGACGGATTCTCGATGAGAGTGTGTCAAGCGTGTTCCGCCTGAACTATAAACTGTGACCGATGACAAAGGGCAGGATAAGGGCTAGGGTTAGGCGGAGCAATCTATATACCTTCTCTTGTCTTCGGCCAAATGTCCAGGAGAGTGCACAGTCGGGCTCATTGCCACAGGGTCCTGGATTTTCGCGGATAGTCCAGTGCAATCAGCCTATTCTACACAGGAAAAGGCCTTTTAGGTACCCTTACAATCACATATCGACCACCAAGTACAATGTCATTACTTATCTTCCAAAAGCTCTCTTCGAGCAGTTCAGGCGTGCTGCCAACATATATTTTCTTTTGGCAGCAATATTATCACTCACACCCATATCTCCATTCTCCGCTGTCAGCATGATTGCTCCCTTGTCAATCGTGGTCGGACTTACAATGGCAAAGGAGGCTATTGAAGATTGGAATAGGTTTATTCAAGATAGGAAGGTCAATCGAAGGAAAGTCAGTGTTCATAATGAAGGCGGTGTCTTTAGTTACAAGGCATGGCAAGATATTCGTGTTGGAGATGTGGTTAAAGTGGAGAAAGATCAATTTTTTCCTGCGGATTTACTGCTTCTATCTTCTAGTTATGAAGATGGTATTTGCTACGTGGAGACTATGAACTTAGATGGCGAAACAAACTTGAAGGTGAAAAGAGCATTGGAAGTCACCCTGCCCTTGGATGATGATTCCACCTTTAAGCACTTCAGTGGAATAATCAAATGTGAAGACCCAAATCCCAGTCTTTATACCTTTGTTGGTAATCTCGAGTATGAATCTCAGATGCATCCTCTTGATCCAAGCCAGATACTTCTTAGAGATTCAAAGCTCAGAAACACCCCTTATGTGTATGGAGTGGTCATATTTACTGGTCATGATACAAAAGTGATGCAAAATTCAACACTATGTCCTTCGAAAAGAAGTACTGTTGAAAGGAAAATGGATCACATCATTTACATCCTTTTCTCGGTCCTCATTCTGATTTCGGTTATTAGTTCATTAGGATTTGCTGTGAAGACAACTTATGCCACACCAGATCAATGGTACTTGCTACCTCTAGACTCTAGAAACAAGTTGTATAATCCCACTCGACCAATGTTATCTGGCCTTTTCCATCTTGTCACTGCTCTTATACTTTATGGATACTTAATACCAATATCCCTTTATGTTTCTCTGGAGTTTGTGAAGTTTCTGCAAGCTAACTTCATTAACCGAGACATCTACTTGTATGATGAAGAGTCTGGCACTTGTGCGGAAGCTCGAACCTCCAATTTGAATGAGGAGTTGGGGATGGTTGACACCATCCTATCTGATAAAACAGGCACTTTGACATGCAATCAGATGGATTTCCTGAAGTGTTCTATTGCTGGTACTGCATATGGAACTCGTAGAAATGAAGTTGAAATTGCAGCAGCAAACCAGATGGCTATGGACCTGGAAGATCAAAATTCTGATGCTTCTAGCTTTCATCGGATGGAAAACTCGAATAGGAGCGCTGACACATCAGAGATTGAGTTGGAAACTGTTATCACTACCAAGGATGGGAAGGACTACAATACTGCCATTAAAGGCTTCAGCTTTGAAGACAATAGGCTTATGAATGGCAGTTGGCTGCATGAGCCGAACTTGGAACAAATCGTGCTTTTCTTCCGGATTCTGTCTGTTTGTCACACTGCAATTCCTGAATTGAATGAGGATAGTGGTGCAGTCACCTTTGAAGCAGAATCTCCTGATGAAGGAGCATTTCTAGTTGCTGCAAGAGAGTTCGGCTTTGAATTTTGTAAGAGAACACAATCAAGTGTTATTGTGCATGAGAGATACCCCTCATATGGACAGCCAATTGAAAGGTTAGTATATGGACTTTTAATCTGTTTAATCTTTCATCTCTTCTGTAATCACACACCATTTGTACAGCTAATTCTGTGTTTTTCTAATCTTTTGCTTTCAATAAATTAGGGAATACAAAATTCTTAATCTATTGGATTTCACCAGCAAAAGAAAGCGAATGTCTGTCATTGTGCGGGATGAGGATGGCCAGATACTTCTCCTATGCAAAGGTGCTGACAGGTTTGTAGAGTTCAGCTGTTTAGTATCGCTGCTCCGCAGACTCACTTATGTTACTAAAGTTACCACTTCTCCTCTTACCTGTCAATCCAACTACAAACTTAGAGCTGGAGGTCCTCTGTGCTCTTCCTTTTTTCATGGACAGCGGCTAAGTGCATGTTATTACTGAGATGTTACACAATATCTTTCTTTCAACTGAATTTATATCTTTATTTTAATTGTTTGTGCAGCATCATCTTTGATCGGCTGGCAAAAGATGGGACAGTATATCTCGATGCTACAACCAGACATCTTAATGAATATGGTGATGCTGGGCTACGGACCTTGACACTTGCTTACAAGAAGATTGAAGAATCAGAATACAATGCTTGGAATGATGAGTTTCAGAAAGCAAAAAGCTCTATTGGGGGCAATAGAGAGGCAATGCTTGAAAGGGTATCAGACATGATGGAGAAGGATTTAATCCTCGTTGGTGCAACAGCTGTCGAGGATAAGTTGCAGGATGGGGTGCATATAGCGATTCTCAAATGCTAACAACACCATAATCATCTTAATCTTAGTTTCAGGCTCAACTTCTTTCATCTTTGAATGTTCTGTATTTGCAGGTGCCTCAGTGCATAGATAAACTAGCCCAAGCGGGTCTAAAGATCTGGGTTCTTACTGGAGACAAAATGGAAACTGCAATTAATATAGGGTTTGCTTCGAACAGTACTCTTTGTTTCACTGGCAGTGAAATGTGAAGCGACATGAGAAATGGATCGATATGCATCAATTGGTGGTCGCTAAAGTGAACTTTTCTTTGCTGGTTGCAGATTTTCATGTAGTCTCCTTCGTCAGGGCATGAAACAGATCTGCATTTCAACCATGAATGTGGAAGCAGGTTCCCAGGACTCCAAGAAGGTATGTATTGTTCTGATGTAGGCTCTATGAGTTTATTTCTGCGAGTCAACTAGATTTTTCATGCTATAAAACGCTGTTTGTCACTTGCAAGGCTGTGAAACAAAACATTTTGATGCAAATATCAAATGCATGTCAACTGGTCAAGCTTGAAAAGGATCCTAATGCTGCCTCTGCCCTAATAATTGATGGCAAAGCGTTGGCTTATGTATTAGAGGAGGACCTGAAGCATCAATTCTTGAAACTTGCTGTTGATTGTGCATCCGTGATTTGCTGTCGTGTTTCCCCCAAGCAGAAGGCACTGGTATGCTTTATTTCAACTGACAAGATTAGGTCTTTTGCCCTCTCAATATGACATTAAGATTGTTATTATCACCACTCGGCGGGTCCTACATGCATGCTAAATACGTGTTTGCCAAAATATCTTTATTTTCCTGTGTAATAGTATATGTGTTTTGTTTATGATGTTCTTATTTACAAATTGAGTTCTCAAGGTACTCGGATCCCTTTTCTCATAAAACCATTCCCGCTTACGCTGAATCTTTGACTCTCTTTTCTTCAATTGCCATGATCAGGTAACGCGGTTGGTTAAAGAAGGAACTGGGAAGACAACTTTAGCAATTGGTGACGGCGCCAATGATGTTGGGATGATTCAAGCAGCGGATATCGGTGTAGGCATTAGTGGGGCAGAAGGAACGCAGGTCGGTAAAATCTTGCAAGGGCACCAATCGCTTTTGGCTTTCACTTTCTGGCTGATAACGTTTTCAGCTGTTTGCAGGCTGTGATGGCTAGTGACTTCTCCATTGCACAGTTTCGATTTCTTGAGAGACTTTTACTTGTCCATGGTCACTGGTGTTACAAGAGAATCGCACAAATGGTATGAATGCTGTCTGTAGTTAAATTTTGATGACGTGGGAATACTTGAGTTGGATACTTTACCTCAGGTATATACCCTTGCAAATTCTAATTCGCCTTCATGATTTGTCTTTTTTGATTGAATTCAGATATGCTATTTCTTCTACAAGAACATAACCTTTGGCTTAACGCTTTTCTACTTTGAGGCATTTGCTGGATTTTCCGGGCAGTCTGTTTACGACGATTGGTATTCCCTGTCATTCAATGTGATCCTCACCTCGCTCCCCGTTATCTCGCTTGGGGTTTTCGAGCAAGATGTCTCCTCTGATGTTTGCTTGGAGGCGAGTTTCAATATCTATGGCTTCTTCATTGATACTCGTACTATTATACTTGTGTGATTGAACTGATCCTTTTCTCTTTTTCTTCCCTGATTGTCAGTTCCCGGCTCTGTATCAGCAAGGGCCAAAGAACTTGTTCTTCGACTGGCGAAGGATATTTGGGTGGATGAGCAATGGTCTATACTCCTCCCTCATAATCTTCTTCCTCAACATCATCATCTTCTACGACCAAGCATACCGTGCTGGAGGCCAGACCGCAGACATGGCAGTCGTCGGGACAGTCATGTTTACCTCCATCATATGGACCGTCAACATCCAGATTGCTCTCACGATGAGCCACTTCACGTGGATCCAGCACGTCCTCGTGTTTGGTAGCATCATTACATGGTACTTCTTCCTGTTCCTCTACGGCTCATTACCACCAACGATATCAGGATACGCCCACCAGCTCCTAGTCGAATGTTTAGCTCCATCACCCATCTATTGGGCTACCACTCTGTTGGTGACCGTCGCTTGTACTTTTCCCTACTTAGCTCACATATCCTTCCAAAGATCATTCCATCCTTTGGATCACCATATAATCCAAGAGATAAAATACTATAAGAAGGATGTGGAAGACGAGTTCATGTGGTCAAGGGAACGCTCGAAAGCCAGGCAGAGGACCAAGATCGGTTTCACGGCCAGGGTTGAAGCAACGATGCGACAGTTGAGGGCAAGGTTGCAGAAGAAGCAGTCCAATGTGGCCTTTCAGAGTCCAACTTTTCGACCGTGAATGTGTTCATATCGTCCAGTTTTGGTTTGCAAGGCAATTTTATCGCCAATTATTTATCTCTAGCGTCGTTAGGTTGTGAAATTTTACGTCCTTTAACCTGGGTATATATTTCCTCGATAAGAGTTGTTTCGGGGTTCGATCGATCGATTTCCTTGTCGGATTACACCATAGTTGTAAAGTCATCGAATGTACAGGATTGTTATGATGCAATCGAGTAAGGTTTGTGAGTAAGGTTCGTTGATTTGGTTGCTGGTGCTATCTGTGCTGTATGAAAAAATGCCAGGCAATCTTCTATAATGCCGCCCGCCCTGGATAGATAAGTCCCCAGCGAGCCTTCAAAACCTGATGGCAATCTGATTCAACTATTGTACAATCCCTGCCTCACCCACAAGCGGGGTTAAATCCTGAGAGATATTCTTCGCAGCAGCCTTCAGCGCACGTCCTTGATGGTTTCTGATCACCACTCCTAAGCTCATGAGATTTCCTCCTCGCCTTGGCCTAGGGAGCATGATAGCATCAATGAAGTTGCGGGACATCAGCCTGACACCAACACTGATATCTCTCCATCGCCCTCTACAGCCACACCCATTCTGAAACCCACCCAATTTCCTCTTGGCCCAATTCAACTCCATTGTAACCCCACCCCTACTCCTTCACCATGCCCCCTTCCTTCCTTCTTCTCCTTCGTTGTCAAAGCCAAGAAATTGAAATTATTCGACATCTCCCTTTTCGGAAACTTGCTTCCCTTCTTTCCAGATCTCCGCAGGCAATCCAGATACCACATTGGATATAGCTATCCCAAGCATTGTGAATCATACTCATACGGTCCTACACCATACATATATGAATTGTACAGAACAAATCTTATATCATAGTCGTTTACATATATTTTTTTTTTTGATTAGTTCAAAATTATACCAATGCATCTCAAAATATTTTTATTTATTTATATGATCTCATTTGTAATCATACCGAATTATTTTTTTTTTTTTAAAGGTACAGAGAAATGAACTTAATTGTTGTGAATAACTCTCAATTTCAATCCAAATCCTACAAAATTACTCATCCAGAACCGTTGCATTTTTTTCCTCTTTCAACCACCAAAAATCAACCAAACAAAAAATACAACACATCACACACACCCAAAACGACAAATCCTCATATCTACAATCACCCCAAAACGACACCACTTTCCGCCGCCGCCGTCCACACCGAATGTAACCTAATTGTCTCTATACCTAATTCGTTATCCAAGTCGAAATTTGAAATCTAATTTTTGTGATTGATTCGAGCGTAGTTTTTTGTTTCGATGATTTTGTGGTTTGATTTTAGAAGGATTTGTGCAGGTGGTTGAGGGGCGGATAAGGGGAATGAGTGCTCGGCTGAGGAGGATTTGGATCGCTTGATTTTGTAGTGGTGGAGATCAGATGGAGCCGCGTGTGGGGAACAAGTTTCGGCTTGGGAGGAAGATCGGCGGCGGCTCCTTCGGCGAGATCTATCTCGGTTCGTGTCGAAAACCTTTCCATTTCGTTGAATGATGCTGATGATGATGCGTGAATTTGCGGAGATTTTTGTTCGGATTTGTTTGTGTAGCTTAGGAGTTGATTTTGCTGTGTTTGGGGGAAAAGAATATTGTTCTGGCTTTGAGAAAGATTGATTTGTTAAATTTGGAAAAGAAGTGGAGGATTGTGGGTGTTCGATTTGGAGCACCTTGCTGTGTGCTGTTATTGCTCAATTGAGTTTCTAGTCAATGAATTTGGAAGTGATTTGGTTTTATGTTGTTTTGTTTTGTGTGTAGGGACGAATATTCAGACGAATGAAGAGGTTGCCATCAAGCTTGTGAGTGAATTTCTTCGTCATTTTGATTTTTGACATTGGTTTCTATTGAGTTGTGTGCTTCAATTTTGGGAATGATATATGGTGCTTGGTGTTGATTATTTGGAACATGGATTCGGTTGGGTAGCTGGTTTCATTGTGAAAGTTGTCGTCGATGTGGTTTGATTGTTGAGTGGATAGGTAGGGAGGGTTTAGTGTGGGTTATCTGGTGGGGTTGAACTGGTGATGGGTATGTTCCTGAGAAATTGGATGATTGTTTGATGTTCATGGAGTGATGTTGTAAACATTGTAACCAATTCCGTGAATAATTTGCGTATGATTCTTCGTTAGTTGAATTGAAACCGTATTTTTTCCTAAAATTCACGTAGAATTAAGGCGTATAATTCGGATTTTTTTCCTGATTTTTCGTAAAATATGGGAAAAATCCGAATTTTTTAAATACAATCAAACTATCTTAAAACCTTCACACAATAATTAGAGCTTCTAAAGAATATTGACCCCTCCATTTTCACGTTTAAATCCGTATTAATTCCGTTTTTTTCATATTAATGACCGTATTGTTCTCATGTCGAATTTATCATTATGTTTTTTCTCGTTTTTTTTTTTCCGTTCGTTTCGATTTTTTCCATAATTTATGTTTGTCAAATTAAACCCATATCCGAATTCGGATTTTTTCGATAAATCTGTTGTTGACAGAAGGCTGGGTTGGCTCATTTTGTTATCTATGGCTGGAATGTGATGGATTTAAATTAGGGTCATCTATTTGTAATTTTGTATAATCCGCATAGTTCTAGCGGGTTGTACTAATTTTGGTGGCAAGCTAAAGAATTGAATGCAGCAACTTATTATGACTTAATGTACAAGAAGCATGCATTGGTTTCTATTAGAGAATAGTTGGGTCATGATTGCTGAGGAGTTGATGAGCATTTGGTTCAAGTGGAGAGTCTGAGGCAAAAGATTATGGGGTGTTAAGCTAGAGGAAATTGATAAGAGTTTACTGAAGGTTGTGACCTTCCCCCTTTACTTGTCTTAGGCGGTGTGAGATAAATGGTTAGACCATGTGTGATCACAATTTTTTTTAAAAAAAATATGTATTCTGCACCATCAAACGGAGGTTTATACTGCTTACTTGAGGATTTTATTATATGATGGATTTTTTCGTTTACTGAGTACCTCTCTGTACTGAGAAAATCTAAAGTTATTAGCAGTTCCTCTAGGCGAATTTTGTAAATGGCTTCGCATTTGGTTTTGTGTATCATGATTGCTCTGTTCTTTGATGCATTCGACTTCGACATACTACATTTATATTAATCTTTTTCCTTTTTTTACTCCACTGTCTTTTGGATAGCTGTTTGATTTGTGCCTTTGTGATGTTTTTTATTCCTCTCAGGAAAGTGTTAAAACAAAGCACCCTCAGCTGCTATATGAGTCAAAGCTTTACAAAATTCTGCAGGGAGGAAGTAAGTTCTTTTCTGTATTGATTTTTCTACTTTTTGCTATCAATAGTTTTATTAGGTTGTGAGGTCTTCTTCTCATTGTTCAATGCTCCCTCTTTTTCATCCTGTTTCTATGGAACTGATGATGTATTAGAGTTTATTATTCTAATCAAATCTATTCCTAATGCTGGCAGCTGGGATCCCAAATCTCAAGTGGTTTGGTGTCGAAGGAGACTACAATGTCCTGGTCATGGATTTACTTGGACCTAGTTTGGAAGATTTATTCAACTTCTGCAGCCGGAAATTGTCGTTGAAGACTGTACTCATGCTTGCGGATCAAATGGTATGACTTGCTCAGTTATATGTTCTTTATTTCTTGTATCTTTGCTTCTGTATTGTTGATCGATTGTCTCCCTACCTTGTAGATCAATCGAGTTGAATTTGTTCACACAAAATCATTTTTACATCGAGATATCAAACCGGACAACTTCCTCATGGGTTTAGGACGGCGTGCAAATCAGGTTTTCCTTCAAATAACTTATCATTTGATATCTTTTTCTTTCCTGTTATATGTGGTGAAGTAAATGCCTTATATGCCATTTATGCAGGTTTACATGATTGATTTTGGTTTGGCTAAAAAGTATCGAGACAGTTCAACCCATCAGCATATTCCTTACAGGTACAGTTCTGTATAATCTTTGGTTCAGTTGATTGCTATGACTAGTTGATGTCGTCTTAAGGATGATTCTTAATTTTGCCTAATTTATTCAAGATTTGCTTCATTTTTTTGGGACCGAATCTTGCATCTGTTTGTATTCTGTGGCAAGTTTCTTACAGGTGGCATGATAGCTTGTTCTTGTAGTCCAATAAATGGCCCAGGAATGAAGAGTCCCTTTTTTGTAGAGCAATATGTACTTCTTTAATGAGCTTTTACATATACATTCTTGTAACTAGTTTCCAGGATG
Source organism: Drosera capensis (assembly GCA_001925005.1). NCBI lineage: Eukaryota > Viridiplantae > Streptophyta > Magnoliopsida > Caryophyllales > Droseraceae > Drosera > Drosera capensis. Next base: position 11,810 of record LIEC01011735.1, read on the forward strand.
CAAAGACTTGTTAGATATGATCCATCAACTCGTCTAGCCATCAACCCCCTCCCCTTGTGTATAATTTTTTCATCTCTTCCTGTTTTGGAACCAATTATTGTTGAAGTTGGCCTGCACTTTTGCTATTGCAGAGAAAATAAGAATTTGACGGGAACTGCAAGATATGCAAGCATGAATACTCACCTTGGGATAGGTGATTGTTGGTCTTCTGCTTTTCTTTCTACTACATTTGTGCTTGATCCTTCACTTGTTTGTTTCCTTCCCTGTCTGCAATAAGTTGTGCACTCTTTAAAATGATTTTACGCTCGGCCTAATGCGCTGGTAGAAAGGAAATGTCACAGCTTCTGACAGCTCACATGCTCCTTTTGTTCTATGCAGAGCAAAGTCGGAGGGATGACTTAGAATCACTGGGCTATGTTCTTATGTATTTTTTAAGAGGAAGGTAAGCAGATATTCTCATATTAGACCATCGTCCCTGCTACCTTTGTTGTTTGCTTGACACTTATCTTGTTTAAGTGTAGCCTTCCATGGCAGGGATTGAAAGCTGGTACCAAGAAACAAAAATATGAAAAAATCAGTGAGAAAAAAGTTACGACATCTATTGAGGTACTGTTTTTTATCCCGAGGAACTGCTTCCTTCTTTGATTCTGAACTGAAGTTGTGTTGCCAACCAGTTCGTATATTTCTTTTTCAGGCTCTTTGTCGGAGTTATCCCACAGAATTTGCATCTTACTTCCATTACTGCCGGTCACTGCGGTTTGATGACAAACCAGATTATACTTATCTGAAAAGAATCTTCCGTGATCTATTTATTAGGGAAGGTATGAGACTTTTCTTCATTCCTTGCATTGTTGGACATTATCATATTAGGTTAACGAATTGTGAAGAAACCATCTGAGCCCAGTGCCGCTTTTGTCACAGGATTTCAATTTGATTATGTCTTTGACTGGACCATTTTGAAGTATCAGCAATCCCAGGTCGTCGCACCTCCTCCATGTGCTGTGGTAAGGGATATTTTCCTTTATTCAAATATATGGGATTCAGGTTATTGGCTATTAATTCTTTGCATGTCATAATGCAGGTACCTGGCGGAACAAGTTCGGGAATGCATAATGCTATTGCTAGCATGGATAGAGAAACAGGTACCGTTGGCATGTCGGCATGTCATCTGTTGATCATTTACCCGTAACTTTAAGTGTGTCTGCATTACTGACATGAATGTTTTCTATCAACTCTATAACAGGAGTTGAAGATGGGAGACCTTCAGGTTGGCCGTCAACTGATTCATCGCGGAGAAGAATCAACTCAGGGGTCCTGCCTAGGCATAAAAGTCCAGCTATAAATGATTCAGCTGCAACCAGAGACCCTATGGTATACATTTTATTCTTACCTCTGGTTGGGAAAATCTGTGGTATATGCATAATATGCTTATCAGTAGCGAGCTGCTCAAATAGAGACATTGTAACATTTGGCTTAGGCTGAACTTATGCTATTAAGAACAATTATTTTAGTATCTGTTATTTTACTGCCGGATAATCCGCCATTGTTGGTTTTGTTGCAGCTATCAAGTTCAAGCCTTGCACGAACAAGCACAGCAAGGAGAGCTGCCGGTTGAAGCAGCCGTGACGCAGTCGCTTCAGGGGGTGAATCTGATCCTTCTCGTTACTTGACGGACACCAACCATGGATCTTTCCAGAAAGTTCTAAGTGGTTACTCTGAAGACAAACTCGAAGAACCTTGAATCAACGATCAGGGGAATGGATGGCCTCAACATCAACAATGAAGACAAAGAGTAACACACAGAAATCGTCATCTACGTGAAATTCAAGCCGTGGTTCCAAGACCATGCCGTGCAGATGGAGTCAGTCTTCTGTTCTGTTTTTTTTGTCCCATTTAACTTAATATCTCGGACATCTCGGCTATTCTTTCCTGGGTTTATGAAGCAACTGAGTCGAACTGTACATAAAACAAAGCCTTTAGGGTTGATTGTTGATTTCACTGTATGAGTTAAGTGGTTTGCCGCTCTATTCACGTTTTTATAATTCAATACATGTGCAAGAGATGGTCCGTCCACGAGCACTTCTGTTTCCTACTAACTTGTTTCCCTTTGAGTTAGTTTTGTCTCCTGTCAAAGACATGTATCCGACAATCTCCATCCAATGGTTCAAGTGAGATAGAAACCTTTTGAAAGTTTCTCTTCTTCATTATGCTTTTGTGAAGTAATATCTCCATTGACTGGCACATTGTCATCGCAAAATCCATAGCATCGACTTAGGCAAGATGTGAAACAGTCGCTGCACACTTCGACACTAATTCATTACAACTCAAGTAATTCGTCAATTGAAAGGATCTGGGAATGAGCAAAATGTGTGCGCAGTCTTGTTGATGCAAAACATGTCATGAATGTAGCATCAACAACAGATCTTTTTAAAAAGAGATGCAGAGACAACATGAAACTAGCAAAAAAGACAACATTAATCTCCAAAATCGTAAATTTTGTTCGGTAGAAATTCCTCCAAAAACAAAAACAAAAGATTCTGCATTCTAATAGCACCCAAAAAATGCAGATCTCCAAATCAAGTTTGTAGTATAACTAGAGAGCCGAATAAATAGTGAAGTACTCCAAAGCAGATTAAGGATGACAGGTCAAAACAGGACCTGATCAGATCAAATCAGCCACATTGGCGGGGAGCTCCTCGATGAGCACATTGTAGAACTTCTGAATATCAGCAAGCATCCTGTCGTCATCCTGGGAAACAAAATTGATCGCCACACCCTTCCTTCCAAACCTTCCACTTCTACCGATACGATGGAGATAGTTCTCTGGCTGGGTTGGGAGATCATAGTTGATGACGAGGGAAACCTGTTGGACATCGATACCACGTGCAAGAAGATCGGTGGTGATAAGGACACGTGATGAGCCAGAGCGGAACTCACGCATGATGATGTCACGGGTGTTCTGGTCCATATCTCCATGGGTTGCCGAGACTGTGTGATCCCTGCTTCTCATCTTGTCGGTGAGCCAGTCCACCTTGCGCCGAGTGTTCACGAATATGACACTCTGGGTAATGGCCAGTGTCTCATACAGATCGCATAGAGTTTCGAGCTTCCACTCTTCCTTGCTAACATTGACATAGAATTGCTTGATACCCTCAAGTGTGAGCTCGTCCCGCTTCACCAGGATTCTCACAGGCTTGTTCATGAACTTCCTAGTTATCTCAAGGGCTTCGGGAGGCATTGTAGCAGAGAAGACACCAACCTGAATCTTTGGTGGGAGCTGCTGGAAAATGTCGTAAATCTGGAAGAAAAAGTCGATTTTTAAAGTGGAGAATGTAAAAGGAGGTCAAACAAGTGATCCACGCTCTAGATCGGCAAGTCAAGCTCTCGATCACGATGAAATATAAAACTCAACAACAAACGGATGAGTTACCTGATCCTTGAAACCACGTGAAAGCATTTCATCAGCCTCGTCCAGCACGAACATCTTAAGATATTCAGGGTAAAGAGACTTCCTTCTCAGCATGTCGAACACACGACCTGGAGTACCGACTACTACATGAACTCCACTTTGAAGGATGCGCTGATCTTCGCGAACACTGGTGCCACCAACACAAGCATGGACCTTGACTCCAAGGTAGTCACCGAGAGCACGCATGACCTTCTCGATCTGCTGTGCAAGTTCCCTTGTTGGTGCCAACACCAGTGCTTGGCACTGAACGATATTGTAGTCAAGTTGCTGCAGAATTCCAGAGCAAAAGGTTGCAGTTTTCCCTGTTCCTGACTGAGCTTGCTGGATAACATCCAGACCCTTAGTGAAGGGAACTATCCCCCTTTGCTGAATAGCAGAAGGCTTCTCGAAACCTGTGAAGTGAGAGTGAGTCAGCGAGGAGAAAATATTTATATAGAGAAAGGATAACCGCGCAAACCATATCACATCTCAAAATGAAAACATACAAGGATGTGATCATTCTCACCAACTGGAATCAGAAAACTTAATAATGGAACAAAAGATATTGACCATCTCGAAACATACCATATGCATAAATTCCTCTGAGAAGGTTCTCTTGCAATCCCATAGAATCAAAAGTCTCATAAACCTCATCAGATGAAGTGAAATATTCGCCTTCATCAGCAAGTCTGGAAATTAAAAAAACAATAAACCTTAGGTATGCATGACAATGTCCAAATGGCATGTAACGAGAATTTGATATTTAATCCCGAGGATACAACAGAAGAAATCACTCACACTTCATTCATTCTGGAATCAAAGTTTCGCGCATCATACTGAGAGCTGTCTGGTGCTACTCCGGCCATGATTGTATTTCTAAAAGAACAGGAAAACGCAATAGCCTTAGACTTATAATATCAAGTAGCCAACATAAGCGCAAATTTTATTGCCACTCAATGAAGTAAAACTAAAATAGCAGCAAATTGACAGTAGCTAACTGATATCAGATATCTGCTTTTTTAAAGGTCAAAACAACATGAAACCTTAAGATAGTAGGCGAAGGGATTATCCACCTGCGCTAGCCAACAGCTAACTAGCCTTGATTACATCTCTCAACCAGACTTACAAAATCAAAAGGGGACAAAAGCAAGTTTCAACAAAGAGGCAAATTGCATAACAGCATGATGTGATATCCTCATTTGCAATCTTATTCCTAAAATTTTTAGGAATCCAAACAACAAATTTTGAAGAATATCTAACAGAAGAGCCAAACTTGCACACCACAAGGAGAACAAGCATTAACTTCCGTGTTTTTCTGTTCAGAGAAGAGATGATCGAGGGGGCAATCTGTGATCTGCTATATGGAGATATACTTCAATGCCAGACACAAGTTAAACCCTCTTCTCCGAAGGCACACTGAAAAAGATCACAGCATACAGCACATTATGGAACTTCAACCGAGAGCCTTGGAAGGAAATGTAACAGAAAAGCCAAGAGTTGCCCTCTTCTCCGAAGGCATCACTACCAAATAAAAACTGCTATTTGCACGCCAACAATGAAAAGAAACGAACCCATGGATATGACATCATTCTCAAGCAATCTTAATAATGAAATGAACAACTTCGTTACACAAACTTGTCTTGTTATTAGACCAGATAAACCAGTCAATTGGGAAGATCCCAAGACCTGTAACATAGACATGTCAAATATCTCAAATTCGCCATGATTTATTCATAAAAATGAACTTTCCTTGGTCTACTCTAATCCACCCTATGAAAGAAAAGGTTCTCCATATAGAGCATAATTCATACAAAAAGGGATTCTGATTCAGAACAATTAGAGAAGATTAACGGACAATCATGACACCAAGGCCGAGGCTAACAGTTCCATCGACAACTGACTATGCACTGAAACCATATAGTCAGAAAAGAACACAAATCTACAATATGCATATTTTCCCTTACTGTACAAAATCTATAGTCAAAATCATTTACTTTCCCCGTATAATCCACACCATCAAATCTCCATCCAAAATCCAAATCTACATCCCAAAATCACCAAATCCTAAAAAACTCAATGGGTCATCCTATTGCAACCCATCCAATTTCTCCCAACCCACAATTACATCGACCCAACATCGAAAAACACCAAAACAAATCACCAATCCCCCAAAGTCACCGCCTTTCTGCGTCACAAAACCACCAAATCAACTCAACCCAAATCCCAAAACCAGCCACTGATTCCTCCCCAATACTCAACTGGGTCACACCAAAACAATCAAAAAAATCAAATTAATCAATCAAAACATGAATCTAAACATAAAAAAATTAAAGAACAAAACCTGTAAACGAAGAAGGATTTGTAAATCGATTGAGGGTCCTACAAGTTGGCCGCTCGGATCTGAGATGTTTGAGAAAGAGGTGAAAAGTGTTGGATGAAACGTATGAGGTATGAAACTTTTTATAAGAGTATTTTTACCTTTAAAAAAATGATACGAAAATTTCTAATCTCGCCAGCTTTTTTGGAACTATCGAAACTATAGATATAGATATAGATATTCATATTATGTTTTTTCTTTTTTTTAAAAAAATTAAGATATATTATTAAATTGAATATTTTATATAAATTATAATATTTTTATAAAAAATAATTTTTAAAAACTAAAAAAAATCCAAAATATTTTTATTTTATATCACATCATATTATCGTTAATTTATTATCGTTAATTTTTCTCCCTCCACTCATTTATATTTTTTTTACTCATAATAACAAAAAGATAAAGATTCACAAAGTCAACATACTTCTTAATTATTGTACCAAGTTAATTCTTCATAATTTATTCGAAATGAAGAAAATAATATATTGAAAAAATTATCAAATGTATTGTGAATTTTTTTTTAGAAGATGTGAATTATATGAATGTCTATAGAAGATATTAGTTGAACTTGTAAAAGATTTTAATATATTTTTGTTATTGACTTTGAATTTTATTTTTTGTCAATATGTCTAATAAATTTTATCGAAATAAAAAAGATAAAATCAGGAAAAAATTATTTCAATTTCTATAACATGATTCAATACAATATTCAAGATTTTTTCTATAAAAGAAAAAAAAAATGTTATTTTAAGCATTTACTATCGATTTTTTAGTTTCTACTAAAATGGTCAAGCTGCACTAGGTTGAATACATACTTCCTCCGTCTCATAAAATTTTTTGAAGAGTTTAGTCATTCATCTTAACGACGTAAGAGAATTATCTGTTTCACGATAATTTGGTGTAAAACGATGTTTCATCATCCCGCGAACAATTTACAATTTGAATAACTTTATCGTTGACCTAAGTCAACATTGCATTTTTTATGGGATGAAGATCGCAGTAAGTAATACTCTCTCGATCACATAATAGATGCAATATATATATATATATATATATAATATTTTATTTTATACGCATAAATATAAGTCTTCATATCAAATCACGAGAACTGACATATTTTGAGTGTATGAACTGTTGGTCGTATTATGTATGAACTGACGCTCTGCGTGTATGAAATATTTTTCGTGTTATGAATGATCTTTTGTTCTTGAAGAAAAGTCACAAATGATTGTTTAGTTGTGAATTGTTACATTAAATAATCTACAAACTTAAAATCTTAAATAATATAAATAAGTGTCATGATGTTAAACCAGTGCATAATAAGTTGAAATTATCATGACGTAAAATACATTAATAATATAAATATCATATCACTGATGCATCACATAATCTTCACACATGAATGTCATTTGTGTATTGAATTTAAACGTTTTGTATGATTGATGTTGGTTGTTACATAGAAGTACAAAATTGAACATCATTATAAGATATTAGGACAATTATTCCATATTATTGAATAAACTGTATATCAATGAAGACATTATATTGTTATGCACTACAATCGTCGCATCTCATTTAATTAGTTCTTTTCAATATTATTTGAACTAGATTGATGTGGATATGTATGAGTTACAGTTAAACATACAATTAAGATTTGATACTAATCCAACGTTATATCATTTAAGACACGGAGTTCTAATATTATGGATTTTCACCTGAAATATTAGAAATATGAAGTGTGTCATATTGAACTAATGGGATGAATATGAATTGTCTCTCTTCAATGTATGTGTAACGTCCCGATTTCATTACTTATCAATGATACATATGACGCCATTGTCGTTGGGTCCGACGTCTCAATTAGACAAAAATTTTACATTCTGACTTAGTTATTAGAATTAAGATAAGTTCATTTATATATCATTAGTTTAAAAACTTTTGATGCACTTAATTATTATTCATAATATCACTTTCGTTGCAAAAATTTACATCTAGCATCAAAACTTAGATGTATCTCTCCAAGTCTTGTTCATATAATAAAAAGAAGAGAAAATACATAAAAAAATAGTTGCCGGCATGCTTCTGTTAGAGATCAACAACTCTAACCTTTTGTGTGACGTTTGGTTTTCTCCGATTAGAAAGAAAGACCAACTATGATTGGTCGCTAGCGTCTCTTAGAGTAGTGATGACAAGATGCCCGTCGCCAAGAGTTACAGTAGCTGATTGGTGCTTACGGCTTCGAATTTGCTTTACATGTAGCACATACGCAACGCAGTAAAATCCAAAAGCACAATCAATCATGAAAGATGCCATCAAAAATCCTTAATTCTTGATCTTTTGAAACAACATGATGGATGCTCAAAACATCGACACATTTTTATGCACTATGCATATGATATTATTTCTGAAATAAAGATATGATATAATAGATTTTTTTTATATTAAGTTTAATTTGTTGTAAATTCTAAATATCATATCTTGATTTTTTTTTTCCATTGTTATTTTTTTAGGAAGTTTATAACCAAACTCAATAACATCCTAAAAACATATTCTAATAAAATCACAACGTTCAACAAAATCTCATCAAATAAAATTGGAAAAAGGTCTCAGAGGATCTTCTTCAAACTGAAAAGACCAAACAACTCATAATATTCCGTGAGTACCCAAAATACCCCTACAATACTTCCTAATCTCCAACCTTTGACCCCCTCAAGCCCATAATCCACTCTTTCACTCTATCCTTTTCTCTCTCCAAAGCTCCGATTTTTCCACTCTGACAGATCTCCAAATCCACCCAGTTGATTGCTTTCGCTTGATCCTCGATCGTTAGTGTAAGTGATTGATAAATGGATTTCGGATCTTAGCATTAGGGTTTCGTTTGATTGGTTGATTAGTGTATTGGGTATTGTTGATTCGATGTTTTTGTGGTGGTTTTGCTTGAAATTGGAGATACCCAGATCGAGTAATCCGTGAAATTTGTTCCTTTTGTTGAAATTTTGTGTTTGTGTATGTGGGTTTTGGGTTTGCTGATTGGTTTGTTGCTTGGAAGATCGAAATTCTGGTTTCTGTGACTTGGGTTTTGTGGTTCACTTGTTGAATGTGCTTGTGACAGTATTCGACATGGGTACGTTGATTTTCTCGAGGGCGAAGCTTGTGAGTTGTGGCTTGTGTGTGGGTAAAGTGGAGTGTTGAATTCAATTGGACAGTTCAGTGCTTGTTGCATTCATGGAAATTACTAGGGTTTTTCTTGGCATGGTTATGGATGTTTGTGAATCAGTTTGTTGATTATGCGTAGAGTTTGGAATGGTATCTTGTTGTTGACCATGGATAATACCCTCTAGTCGTTATAGGAACTAGGAAGTCTAGATTTGGGTATCCATGGGAAGGCCTGGATTGGAGTTAGAAGCTGTCAGACCTGTTATCATATATGAGGAGGATTAGATGAATCCAGCAACTATCTTTTTTGGCTTTGAGAGAATCTAATTTTTTATGCGACTTGTGCTTTTGGGGTATTACTACTTTTCTTATGAACGTTTGGTTTCATAGTTACGTATCTTTGAAAAATGTTTTTTGTTCTAATGTACGGTGATCGTTTTTTTTTTCCTGCGGGCTATTGTTTGTTTTCATGGCAATGATAGGTTGTTTAGCTAGAGGGGTGTGCATAACTCAGAATGTAGTCCAGTCTTCTCTGTGAATTTTTGTTGCTTTGGGTTGTTTTATAAGTCTCGTGGTAAGTTCAGGTTCTAGCATTCATTTGTACTGGGTAACTTTTAGGCTTGGATATTGGAGCTCTTGTTGATTTGGACTATATTTCTAATTCCTTGTTCCCTTTGTTACCTCTTGCTAACATCCAAAAGATTTTGCTTTCTCTATAAAGAAAGGTCCTTGAAATAATCATATATTTTGATGGGATTGATGTCATTGATCTTCATTTTCAAGGTGTTAATCCTATAAAACTCATTTGCTTGATTTCTGTTTTAAGATTTGGACATGTGTATTTCAGGATGGCTGACAACAATGTATCCGCTATCACACAAAGCTCAAATTCTGAAGACAGTTCGACTTTGGAAGAGAATAACGGTCTCGAAGCATTAGCCCATAGGGTTCAAGAATCCCTTGCCCTTGAGAGGAGGCACAAGTTCTGGGAAACGCAGCCTGTTGGACAGTTCAAGGACATGGGTGACACTAGTTTACCTGAAGGCCCTATTGAGCCGCCTTCCCCTTTGTCTGAGGTCAAACAAGAGCCATATAATTTGCCAGCACTCTATGAATGGATTACCTGCGATATGGACTCGGACGAGGTGTGCAGTGAGGTTTACAACGTCCTCACTCATAATTATGTGGAGGATGATGAGAACATGTTCAGGTTTAATTATTCGAAGGAGTTCCTTAGATGGGCCATCCGCCCACCAGGTTATTTCAAGAGTTGGCATATAGGGGTCAGAGTCAAGAGCTCAAAAAAGCTGGTTGCTTTTATCACTGGCATCCCTGCGAGAATTCGAGTCCGTGATGATGTTGTTACCATGGCTGAGGTCAACTTCTTGTGCGTGCACAAGAAGCTAAGATCGAAAAGGCTCGCTCCTGTTATGATCAAAGAGGTGACTAGAAGGGTTCACTTGGAGAATATATGGCAAGCAGCCTATACTGCTGGAGTAGTTCTTCCAACACCTGTTGCGACCTGCCAATACTGGCATAGATCATTGAACCCCAAGAAGCTGATTGATGTTGGGTTTTCAAGGCTTGGCCCGAGAATGACCATGAGCAGAACAATAAAGCTATACAAGTTACCGGATTCAACTGTCACTCCTGGTTTCAGAAATATGGAGCTTCGTGATGTTCCTGCAGTTACTCGGCTTGTCAGGGCTTATCTCAGTCAGTTCATCGTGGCACCTGATTTTGATGAAATTGATGTGGAGCATTGGATTCTACCTACAGAGGATGTGGTCGACAGCTATGTAGTGGAAAGTCCCTTGACTCATGATATCACAGACTTCTGCAGCTTCTACACTCTTCCTTCAACAATTCTAGGGAACCCAAATTACAAGACTCTGAAGGCCGCTTATTCCTTCTACAATGTGGCAACCAAGACCCCGTTGATTCAGCTGATAAATGATGCTCTTGCTGTGGCGAAGAAGAAGGATTACGATGTTTTCAATGCTTTGGATGTAATGGAAAACGAGTCCTTCCTGAAGGAACTGAAATTCGGAGCAGGTGACGGGAAGCTTCACTACTACCTCTACAACTATCGGCTTAGGCAACCTATGAAACCTTCGGAGCTCGGCCTTGTACTCCTGTAGTTCCTTTTTGTTAATCGGTCGATCACTTTGAGACACCTTGATCTGTTTTATCATTCTCGTCATTATCTTGGAAAGATCTCTCTTGTCTTGAGTCTGGGTTGTGGTCTTCGATTAGGTATATGCAGTTTCATTGTTGCAGCTATTTTTTGGTATTCAGGTGAATTTTCATGGTTTCCATCATTAGTTTGGGATTACGAACAAAAAGTTACTAGGATACTGCTGACGGAAGCATACGAAAGCATTTTTGACAAGATGGAAGTTTTCCCATATAAACTTGTACATACACAAGACCATACAGAAAAAGCCATGACTGCTATGAGTTGATTTAGAACAGTATATTTTGAGGCAATGGTTGCCATAAGAACCTGAAAGTTCTCGCAACAGGAAAGGAATCGGAGATAATATTGTTCCAAGTACCTAATACAAGAATCAAGCGCCTGATCTGGCCTGGACTGTGAACTCTATGATCTATGCTGCGCTGAATTCTGCACGGTAGAAGCAAACCTAGAATTCTTCATGCATATACATCAAAGGGGGGAAAAAGGTCGACTTCATCGTTTCGTATGCACCAAAGGGATCATTTTCATAGCGCGGTCTGGTCTTCATCAGTATAATGATCTTCATGATAGGAAGAATTCTCTGTTACATACGCCTGTGAATGTGTAAATCAGTAAGATTGCGTCTCTTGCTTCAGAAAGAAGTCCATTCTTGGCGGCCTAGATGGCATCCGCATCTGCTACACAGCTTTGCTTGACCTTTTTGCTCAAACGTTTTTCCTCACGAGCAGCTGCTGCTTTCCTCTTGGCTTCTTTATCATGCCAGTGATCAGTATACATCTCATATTTTGAGGAATTCTTAACCTTCTTCAGCACAGGAGGACTGACGAGGGGAGCCATACATGCTTCACGGAACTGAGAAAAAAAGCTCCTCACGGTCAGATGCCAACAGAAGATAATCCTGTTCACTTCTTCCTCTGCATCTTGGTCACACGGCTCGAGGCATCCTCAGAAACTCCATCTGATGGATTCACATTTGGCTCCTGAACGTGGAACAAGTTTGCTGCATCATGTTGGTCAACATGACTAGACATCACAGTAAACGCCTCGCAGTTCTCTCTGCATTACGCCTATTCTGTTTACCACCTTTCCTCTTCTTGTGCTTTGGCAGAGAAACTTCCCTTCTTCTTCTTAAACAGCAAGAGTGATATCTGGGACGCGGTAGATCTCCATCATCATTGTTCACTTTATCAAAGCATTCTTGTTTAGATTTACCTTCAACCTGTCACAATAGTTGCAAAATTAGAGAAACAGTTAATTTAATTATCCTTCCTACAGCAGGAGCTTCTTAATGCACAAGTTTTTCTCTCTACATGTTCTCACATCAAGAGCGACCCATCCTTTGCTGATGAAAGACTTTGAGAGAATACGATAACTATTACTCCATAACTCAGATCAGATAACAAAACCTATTAATTTGACTCCACAACGCATACCACGGAACATAAAATCTTGAAAACCTTGGATCAAGAAAGAAAAAACTTTTTTTACCTTCTTGGCAACCCTTTTCCAGAAATCAGGAGTCGGATCAGTACTATAATACGCTTTCTGCAATGCCAACACCTGCGCCTCCGTCCATCCATCGTCGACCAACTCCTCGCCTCTCTTCCTCTTCTTAGCACCGTAACCCTTCACCACCCCGCCGCCGCATTTCCCCATCAACATCATGATCTTGGATCAGTGATTGATCTTGGATCTTGGCTGCTGATTCTTCTGCAGGATTAGTTTGCTGCATCAGTGATTGACGAAGAGTACAAATACTCGCAATGCCATCGCTCGAATGCGATGGTTTCTTGGATTCTTTCATCGGTGGATTGAAATGGGTTTTGGACTTGTGGGTTTGTTGAGGATTTTGTGGGCAGTGAGTGGCGATGAGATCGTCGGAGAGAAGTGGATTCAGCGACGTGGTGGTGGTTCTGTTTTGGTTTGTTGATGGAGGGGTTCAAATATCAACCGTTGGACCATATCAAGTTTGTAATCTTTTGTTACAATTTTGAAAACTAAGGTTATGACGTTTTGCATAGATCTATTTCTTTTTTTTTTTATTGAAATTTTTTGATTGATAAAAATCCGAAAATCATAGTTATTCGGATTACAAATGGGATATTTCAAAACGACAAAAGAATACAAAAATAATGAAACATAGATAATATTTTTTAATCTTATTCATTTTTTTTAATATGAATCATTCATTTATTATTAAACTTATGTCTATATTTCTTTTTCCTACTTCCTTTGTTTCATATTGATGATATTGTTTTATCATTTTCGTCCGTTTAAAATTATTTATAATATTTATATATTTGAAAACTTTTGTGTGAATGAGAATTACAAAAGGTAAAAAAATTAATGTAATTAAGAATAAAAATAAAAAATAAAAACATATATAAAATAAATGTTATAATCACTCCGTCTAATGAAAAACGTAATATTTGTTACGTAGTCAATAAAATTGATCGCATTATGAATGATCCGCGGAATGAATAAACAATATTTTTTTATAAAATTATCGTAAAAACAGTTTTAGTTACACAATAAAACCCCGAGTCAAAATAAAATGTATCATATTATTTAATAGTAAAAAATAATATATCAAAATACCAAAGAAATAATGAAGGGAGTAATTATAATGAGAAAGAGCATCCGAGCAAGTACTTCTCCGTCCCATATTAAATATAACGTTCGTAATAATTATATTATTCAATACGTATTTTAAGAAGATTCGTTTGTCGTCTTAATGACGTAAAAGAATTATACAATTAAAATTTAATTAAAATATATGATTTAAATTATTATTAATATTTTATATTTATATTTGAATGTCTCCGAGTCAAATTTTATTCAATGCTTCTGATAATCACACCACACGACAAGTACAATACCAATTCAAGCCCCCCAAACCCTCGCACACGACATCTCCCCCAAAGCATATACCTCTCCCATCTCCCTCAGATCCCATCTCTCTGCATCAATGGCGTCGCCGCCGCCGCCGCAGCAGAAAAAGGATCAACCCTCTCAGCCGCGCCTCTACTCCCCATACCAAGACCTAAACCTCCCGTACTCCACCCTCTACCACCTGCCCACAAACCCAGACCACCTCTTCCCAGAAGACTCGACCCGAACCCGCCGCACCTGGGGCGAGAACCTGACCTACTACACGGGTCTCTTCTATCTGGGTGGAGCCCTCTACGGATCAGCGAAAGGAACCCTTACAGGCATCCGTGCTTTCGAGGAAGGCGACACGCGGAAGCTCAAGATCAATCGGGTGTTGAATGGGGCCGGGGAGGGAGGGAGAGGGGTTGGGAATAGGATGGGGGTGATTGGGTTGATTTATGCGGGGTTAGAGAGCGGGGTGGTCGCTGTGCGGGATGTGGATGATGTTGTGAATGGGGTGATCGCGGGGCTTGGGACTGGGGTTGTTTATAGGGCGGCTAATGGGGTGAGGGCTGCTGCTGTGGCGGGCGCGGTTGGGGGTGTTGTGGCCGGGTTTGCGATGGCGGGGAAGAGGATGTTGAAGAGATATGTACCCATTTGATGATTTGCTGTTTGGGTGTTTGTGAGCTTTGATTGGAAGTTGGAATTTTGATCTGATTAGTGGGGCTATGGGATGCGAGTGATTGACATCATATGGATGTGTTGGATGATATGATATTGTATGTTCTCATTGGTTTGATTGTTAGGATATTATGGCTGGCATGATGAAAATGCATGCTCTAGGGTTTTTGATTTCGGTGTTTCATGTATTGTTTAACATGAATAAGTGTATTATTGTTTACTAGGAATATATATGATAATGTTAGTTGTACTTGGCATGATTTGAGGATGAGTGTGCTGTGTGTTCTTCTATGTGGGATTTGGCTGATGGTTGTTTATTTGTTTTGGCTTATTGATAGTACGGAGTAATCCCAAATTAAATGAAACATGAAGACTGTGCGCTCAAATTAATGGGAGTGTTAAATAGTGGTTTTATACTTTTACCCTTGGTGGTTTGTGAGAGGGAAAGGAAAGAGAAAAATAAAAATGAAAATGTTAGTAGGGTGAAGTAATATGATAAAAAGGAAAAGTAAGGATCATTTGGTGTTTTTGTTAGAAAAAGATTTCTTTTTAGGTAGTGTTGCAATATTTTTGGGGCGGACGATTTCAGTTTTATTTTATTTTTTGGGACGGAGGAAGTATTAAAGAATCCAACTTTGGTGTGTTTTTTTACCTTTAGATACCAAGGCATAAAGTCTCAGCCTTTGATATTAGAGCTATTTTAGAATTGAAGACTAAAGTTCACTTCTTTAGGGGAAAAAATGATGGCAGCGAGATATTCTTACATTTTGCTTTGATCTTGTCTTGACACATGAATTCCCTTATGAAGATTGCCGGATCATTATTTCTTAGTTTGCTAAGATGAGACCATCAGGGAGATGGGGAATGCTGAGGTGATGAGATCCAAGACATTGTGTTAACCGCAGTATAGCTAGAATACATGGCTCGACGGGGAAGCAGGGAAGATTCATTTTTTAGATTTGGTTTGTATAGTTGGTTTTCTTATAAATCATCTATGTTTGGTTATTGAACAGATTGATGCTATCTAAAGGCTGTTTTTCAGGTACTCTTTGCTAATTTGTGCCTTAGTAAGTGTCTGGAAATTTTTTTTGGGATCAGATATAGTAATAGTGTTTATGATCAAGTGATCAACTCCATCTTGAATTCTGTGACAAAATTAAGTTTTGGAGCTCATCTCATGATGCAATTTGGTGCACTCTTTTTCTATATGTTGGCACAGGGACTAGGTTTCCTTTGCTTTGAGTTGTAAGGTTTATAGGCTTCCGGGAAAATACATTTGTACTTCTATGGCGATGAAGCAGTAATTTGTGGATTGTCTGAGGTTATGGTTTAGGCTTTGGGTTGTAAGTATTTCAATTGCTTTCCTATGTGTTTTAATTGCAATTTTAGCAGACATGCCCGCAAGCTAAGTATAAACAAGGCACTTCCGGGGAGCTGGCATGCATAGCATAAGTCTACTTAACCAGCTGTGAAGCTAACTCTTGTTCTATTAGTTTGGTGGTTGCTACCAAGACGATTTCTTTATGCCCAAAAAAGTGCCATGAGATGCTAATCCACGAAAAAGGATACGAGAAATTCGAAATAACTCATCTACTCCATGAGGGTGTGCTTGAGAACTGTGTTGGTTGAAGAACAAAGCGAAAGAAATAGGGACTACAACAGATTAGCAATCTAATACATTTGGTGTTTCCTCTGCTTCAAACTCATTGTATTTTGCATCCTGTAACTAACGTCCTGGGCATCAAAAACCTCCTGATGTACATTACTTTGACTTGGTTGTGAATCCGTCCTGGTTCTCTTCGTTGTCATCTTGAGTTGCTGGTCGTTCTGTGAATCCTCTCTTTTTCCTTCTTTTTTTTTTTTCTAATGATGAACTTTGTCTATCGTGGGGAGCTATAACTTGTGCCTTTTTTTTTCAACCACCAGAACCTCTCTTTATTCCTATAACTGTTCTCCTTTGTGCATAATCGTCCCATTTTTTTCTAAGAAACCTGCCTATCTGGTACTTGTGGCCTAAGAAACCTGTTTAGTATATCACTATTTCCCATACAGTCTTTGACACCTTTTCTCCTTAATCAGCTATTCAGAGTAAGCTTTTATGGGAGTGAGCTATATGCTATTTGTCTTGATAGCGAGCTTCGCTCACCCAAAGGATCGTTCTGATATTATTGTATCGATCCTTAGAGCATGATTATTTTCAACTTCCAGCTTCCATTGTTTTTTATATCAGTAATGCCATGATAGCAGCCTGCTGGCCTCATACTTCCTAATTCCTATTTGGATGTAGAGGTATCCTTTCGTCACCACTAGTCCACCACTTATGTTATCCATTAATCTTTTGATTATGAATCTTGCTTTGTACTTGACATCCCAATATTTATGCATTATTCCTCGCTTTCATTTCCTCCTTCCTCCATGCTTTTCGACATGTAACAAGTTGTGTATCGCTGGAGGCACACTATATATGCTCGCCCGCCCTTATGCTACTTGTCAAACCTTTGAAATTGCTTCCTGGTTCATGGTTGCTAGAAGGTTATGCCCCCTTGTTATCTACTTGTGCTGTGACTGTGAGTTACCTTGTTTGCTGCTTTGAGCCAGCGGCGTAGAATTGTTTGTTTGGTGTGTTAAAATATGATGTTTTCCTGGATGTGGATTTTCTGGCACTGGAAGTTCTCGTGTTTCCTTGATCGTATTACTTGTTGCCCTGTACCATCAACGGAAATCGCCATGTCCTAGCCAAATATTGGTTACTGCAAGTTCGAGAGAGTTGCTTTTGCTGATCTTTCCCTATTTTTTCCTCTGTTCATCGGCGCCTGCTAGGTGCTTTGTAGAGACGACCGAGTGGAGCTTCCACTTCCAGTTACCAGATCCCCCGTATTGATTCTACTACAAGCAATTTAGCCCTGTAAACCACTTATGAAGCCGATATGTGGCCCTTCTGGTGCCATTTGGTTCTGGTTTCAGCTCTCTTGTTTTCTTCGCGTTTGCAGTGGTAGTTGCAGACCTATTGTGTGATTATTGCATGACTGTTCTTCGACCAAAGAGTTAACGCTTGAGCACCATGATGTCTCTATTTCATTCTTAAACAAAGCAGGGTTTGTGCTTATCCTACATAAACAGCAGCACGGTTGTTTCGATTTGGCAATTAGTATGTCCAGGATCGAGATTCAAATCTTCTCTTATGATGGAGATTCAAGTTTTGATGTTGGACATTGCAACTTTTGTATATATTGATTGGTTGCTTGATGGCTGATGCATAGAGCATGGATTAGGAAGATGATACCTAGAATGCTTTTGTTCCTATATTCAATTTAAGAAAAACGATTGTTTATCATTGAGTTAAAAAAAAAAATTTCTCTTATCATATACTGCTTATGTAAAACTTGACTATAACAAAAGAATATATATTAATACTTATTACACATAACATATGACACATACCAATATAATCGGAACATTCTATCTTGTAGGCAATATTCCCTCAAAATCGTTTATAAAGATATTCATATCGAATATTCTAAAATTTTGACTCAACTTAGTACTATTTATTATATTATATTATATCTTATTTTACATATAAAAAATATGATATATTTTAATACTACTTTGTACTTAAAAAAGTATCATTTATTATTATTTATTTTACAGTATCTATATATATTTAAACATATTTTTTTAATATCATATCATTATTTTTTATTCATTTATTTTATTTTTTATTTTTATAGATTCTCTTAAATAATGTATGTGAAGTGAATATTCTAATTTTCTAATTTTCTAATTTGACGTTACCATTTTAGAAAAATTTCAAACTTCACCTCTTTCGTTATCATTCCGCCATCGTCGCCTGCTCCCACTCTCCCATTCACACCACGAAAGCCTCGTCGCCGATCATCATCGGCGAATCATCCTTCATCGCTTCCATTCGCAGATTTCGTCATTTCATCAACAGGTACGATTCCGAGACTCAACTTGCGACTCCGATGCTCGATTAGGGTTTCAATTTCAGTCTCGATGGTTATCATCTCAGATCTCCTCGCATTGGCATCGATTCTGTGGTTTTCTGCGATGAGCGTGATTGTTGTTAATCATGCTCTTAATTTTGCGAGTGATTTTAGATGATGATACGGTTGAAGGATTTGAACAGGATATGAGACGTGCAATGAGATCAGATTCGGGAGTTTAGGTGGGGTATTTTTGTGTTGGTAGTTGGTCTAGGATGTCATGGTTTATCAACTGATTTATTAAATGAGGACAAGTGTACTATGTTGTCGGAAGATAACATGCAGTAAGTACGCATAGATTGCAGTTTAAGGATTCCTGCATGTTCATACTCGTCGGTAGTGTAAGGTCTTGATGCTTGACTGCCGTATGTCATTTGCTTGAGAATGAAAATGTAACAACCCATAATGAACTGAAGATATGCATGCCACGGAACATAATATTTGCAATGCGTAGCTTTGAACATGTGGGAAATGTTTCTTCTATTGCTGTTTAGTTCCAATTGCAAGCAATTCTTTTCTTGAGAATGGTTGTACGAGGTAAATGATAGATATGTGGCAACTGCATCACCGGTTGATTTTGGCTAGTTTGTCTGAGCATTATGGCTCTTTAACTGCTGGGGAGCTCCAGCTCACATCTTCACTAGGACTAGTGACTTCAATCTAGAACCATAAACGTCAAAGCATGTTTGAATTAGCGAAGAATTCGAGTTGCTTAAGGTATATTTGGCATGGAAACAGAGAAATAGATGAAACATTGTAGGTGATTAGCATAGCAGTTCCCTATTGTTTCGCTGTACAATAAACAGAAGTTAATTGGTGATGGACTTATATGTTAGTGCTTCTATTTTTGCTGGCTGTTGCGTTTTGTAGATCATCTTACAGAGCAGCGTGTAGCTTACCCTTGTGTTGAAACTTGCGAAATATATTCAGAACCCCTAATTGTCCACTTATAGATCTCCATGATGCTAGTATTTGTAGTTTTGTACTGTAGCCAAATCATTGCTTGTCCTGTATTCCAGTGTTAACAGTCTACTTGGAGTCATAGAAGACGCTCTTACTCCTCTTGCCTCCATCGACAGATCTGGGTTGTACAAAGAGGACAATCACCTCTGAGGACATATGAATTGTACTGAATACTGTGAGTGATCTTTGGATGGATCACTGGACAGACCTTAGAATAGAGACAGAAGACCTTGCTGCACCTCCACAAGAATGGGATGCCACTGCTGTTCCTGCTGCTTAAGGTGTACCAGCCCACCAGGTGCGAATCGGAAGGATTGAACGTCTCTGCAAGACCATTACATTCACCTTATCAGGTAAACATATCTAAACATCACAGTTTCTAGTTTATCAGTTGCATATCTTCTTAGTTTCCTTGAATGGTGTCATTGAAGAAACTCAATCCTTTTGAATACCTTGTTTTGGTGATTGTTTATAAAGATATATCGAGTGTGCTCTGTGGTATTGGGCATGGTTGTATGGCTACAAAAGAGGATATTTAGGGATGAATAATTCTTCTGATTTGGAACTGAGATCTGCTGTTAAACAAATCCGGAAGAGCAATACATAGGCTCAGGATGGAATTGATAAACGACTGTTAATTGGTTGGTGGTTGGGCTTGTAGCAAGTAACGCCCATGGTGGAATTCAGAGTGGACAATAGCGAGGAAATTAGGACTACAGAATTTGTTATGACAAAGGGGTTCAAAAAATCATTAAGAATTGAATAAAAGTTGGCATCTACGGCACTAGTCGCCTTTTGGTTTAGTTGCTCCCATCTGTAATGGTACAAGTCATGTTATGCTCTTTGAGTTTGAGCTGAGGAAAATAACATGGGAATTATGATTTCGTGGTAGCTTAATCGGTTCTGGCCTCTGGGAGGGAGTAGACGGAGGATGAGGTTCCTCACTTACGTACTGGGACTAGCTCCAATCTGAATTCTTGATGGTTTAGCAGAAAACTAATCCACAAGTTAAGATATTGATATGGTAGCGTAACTGTAATGGCATATTCGGTTCATTGTTAATACAATCGTGCACCAGCCAAGTTATCATAGAACTACTATGCACTTAAGTTAGAGCTGTGACCCTCGGTTTATTTAGAAATAGCGGTCTATCTTTCCAACATGACACGCTAACACATTAAAAATCATGGTAATGGATGCTAGTAAATCGTGAAATTGGCCCGGTAGACCTGGGGATGTCTATATATCTTCGTTCTTCATATCCTACGTCGAGATCTGTAGTCCGAAATAATAGTCTATTTCTTGACTCCGATTTTGGCGATCTCTTCTTTTGATTCTCTTGTGTGTCAAGATCAAGAACTTGATGTTGTTGTTGTTGTTGCATGTCTCTGGTATTATTTAGAGAGGATCTTTATATGCTCATTATTTGGAGATAGTGGAGATTTGAAGTGGACTACGGTCCTGTGATTTTATTCCTCTTTACGGGAATGTTTTTCACGTTAAAATTGTGTGTCATTTCCGTTTATGTTTTAGATGGTATTGTGTGCACTAGTATAATTTTCTAACAGGTTCACATAAAGGGAGAGACGTGAGACTTCCGTTGTGCTAGTTCAATATAAGTCGGATTTGTGATCATCCTCCGATCATATACATCTATGCAGCAGCAAAAGTTGGCTTTTTGGTCTGCTATCAATTATGAATTGTCGTCTTTCTCTGCTTCAAACTTGAATGCAATACATAATTTTGATTAATTGCTCCATGTGATATGAGTACGTAGTTCATGCCTCTGTTTTTTTCACTGACAGCCTTTTCTTTTCACTGCCATCGACCTTTTTATCTTTCATGATATGGCAGAAATATGCAGATGATGGTTGATACCATCACTAGCTGCACCAAATAATTAAACTTTGACTACTTTCATCATTGGCAGTTTATAGTACTAACATGAGTTTTACAAATAGTGGATATGAAGGTCGAGAACTGAACTTAATGTTGACACTGTCGTACTTAGTTTTGAACAGCATTCTGATTATGATGATGAGGAATCTTGGGAAAGAAATTGGTCAGTATGCTGGAGAAAATGGGTTCTTCTGTAGATAAAGGGCTTATGGGTAGTGAATTCCGGTTAATCGATTTTGACCTCGTCGATGTTGAAATGTTGACAAGAAAGGTTTTACATAAGTGAGTTAAGGAGGTTGGATGTGATCATTCGGGGAACTCAAGGTCATCTGGAGGATGAGATCAATAGTAGTTTTGTCAAAGTTGTGTTTGTCCCCGTTAGGATCCGAGGATATCTTAGTTGAGAGTTGCGCTTAAGTAACATACTTACGGTTTATGCGTCTTTCAAATTTCTAAGGTTCTGAGATTATATATGGGTTATATACTATGTGTCACTCTTTTTTGCTGGTGGTCAAGGTGACAACCGTCACAGCTGTAGTCTGAACTAGTATACGCAGATCCATCCCCGTGGTTCTTGTGTTTTAGTAAATCTTCAGGTTTGAACAATGAACAAGACGTAGATCCTGTATTAATCTGCGACCTTATTATTTAAGGTTTGATTAAGATAACGTGAAATCAGCAAAGACATTAGAGTTAAAGAATGACCCCAACCAACAACCAAGCTCTACAAAATTCTAAAATGCTATGACGCCGGTGGCTGCGAAGGTTGCATCAGGGACATTGCCCGTGGATGCCTTGACGTCCTTGGTTGCAGCCAGTGTGGCGGTGGTGGGGAAGAGCTCAAGAGTCCGGAGGGGTCTCGTTGTGGCGGTAGCGGCCGGTCTGCTGGCGGTGGTGGAGGAGGAGGCAGGGGACAGGGAGGAACATGTGGGGCCCATGGGCTGTTGATCAACGGTTATCAATGGGGTCATCAGAGGATCGTTGCTGTCATTATCTGAGGAGCCGTACAATCTGAACCACGTGCTTTCCATCATTTGGGGGCTCCCACACCTTACTCCTTCACCCTGTTCATTTTATTACGAAACAAATTCAAATAATGAATATAAATATGATTTTTTACTAGTAATATTAATAATAAGAATAACAATTTGATAAAAACTTATTGGTAACAATAATAAAATAAAAAACCAGTAATTTGAAAAATATTTTGAGAAGAATAATAGGAGTAGTAAAAAAAAAAAGTACTAGTAGTAAAAGTTACCTGATGCTTATGTGGAAAACCACAACCATGATGTGGTTCGAGAAAGTACATGCGAACATCATTACGATGATAATTATTCCCCATAGTACTTCGATGATGAAACTGAGGAAGATCTTGAAGTTGCATATGATGATGAGGGACTTGCACTTGAAGTTGCTTGCCCAAAAGCGTTCTCCTCCTCAGTTTCTGCTTCTCTCTAGCCTTGTGATTCTGAAACCAATAAAACACATTCTTGCACTCTACCTTCCCATATAGGGAAAGGTGTTCTGTGATCCTCCTGATCTGAGCGGCACTCGGAGTTTTGATCCCTCCGACGTATAGTTCCTCCAGGATTACACGTTGGTCTGGTGTCGGTCTCCACCTTGTCGTGGTTGCCGGTGTTGTACTCATGATTGTAGTTCTGGTGATGGTGCTGGTCTGCCCGTAGCTAGGGCTAGGGGTTATATATGGTGTTCAAGTGAAAGGGTTTCTATGTTGGGAAATTACGCAAAGTGGTTTGAAAATGGAGGTGGTGAAGTGTATCATATATATAGAAAGGTACTAAAGGGGTGGTGAAATAATTGTTTTGACCTACCAATTGGACCTACACGTTTAAGAGTTTCTTTGGATATTGTTGTGAATGTAGGAGCATATATGCAATGTGATGGAAAGGAATACTAAATCTATGCTAGAATTAAGTTAGTCGCGTACGTGACGCTATCACAAAACTACCCTTATGTAAGTAGTGTAAAAAGACAGCCATTCAAAAAGTAGGTTAAAGGGTGTGTGATATATAACTCTCGTGCACGAACGGGACGGTAATTAAGGTGGCTCTAATAGATTCACTCGCTTAATGACTATCGGCGCAGTATAGAGGCATCCCGTGTGAACAAACTGTAATATGTCTAGTATTCTTTTGTTTTTCACCCTGCTGAACGGTAACTTGCGTAAATAACTAGCAACCTATATTTGTTTTTAACAAATAAGCTTATTATGTCATCAAGCTGATGTCATCCTGTATATTCTGTTGAGCTACAATGGTTTTAAAAGCCCTTGCTTCCTGGAATAATATCACATGGCCAACCAATTCTCTGCAAGTTTGGATATAAGTAAGTAATTGCGGCTCCAACCATGCATATGCTTTGGTCTGATGTCATGACCTGTAGTTTTTAAGACATTGAGCGAAATCTACAGTATGTGTATATATACTTGTTACGCACGCTTATGAAGACATATATGTGCTTTACAGCATGGGTGGATACACTAATTGTTACTGATTTGGGAGATTAAGGGATCGAACTCAGACAAATGTGTATTACTCGTCGACTACTCGTATCGGGATGAAGAAGTTGTAGTAGTGCAATGTAGCTGTCTTAAGTACTGCAATTTGACGATCGTGTAGATGTCTTAAATATCGGGGAGTATGTAGGTAATCTTGCTAGTAGCTGTTAAATTCTTTTACCGTAATGTTGAAATAAATTGTATGTAGAGTAAAATGAATTAATTACTTACAATGTGTACCAAGAACAACATAAAGGAATTGGCTGACAATTTGTCGGGGCTTTAGCATGCGCATACGTAATATGTAGCGTAGCCAATCACGAGCTGAAATAATTCCAGTACTACGAAGAGGATGCACCATGAGCTCATGTACACGTATGCATGGTTTGGCCATGTATCTCCAACATAAATTCAACAAGATACGAGTATATATTTTGGGCAATATGGGTCATAATTTGTTTGATATCTTCATTTATAAACGCGTGGATACTAAGGAGGGATTAGCCAAATGATAACCGATCCTTCTTTAATAATGTGGTCTGGATAGACATATCGTGAGTGCTAAGGAGTAGATCTTGTCTAAGTGAAACATAAAAGATCTATTCCCTAAAAAAAATATATATATATAATGAATTGACTTGACACACATGTCGGTATAAAATTTGATATGTGTGTAACGATTAAAAAACTATTTATAAATTTATCATGAAACATCAATTATTGAGTAAGTTATGTATTTTAACCTAATGCATATTACGAGACGATCAGATGTGATTTGATATGAAAATGAGACTTATATTCATATATATAATAATACAAAATATGTATGAATGTATAAGACTGTATATTGATGTTTTGCTATCGACCTCTTAAATAGGGTGAGGAAATGCATGAACGTTGGATGACGTTTGAACTTGAGGCTAGGAAATGCATGAACGTTGGATGACGTTTGAACTTGAGGCTGTGCAGGGATTGGGAGTTAATATTTCACATAGTATGGGTATAGCTTGTTTGCTAGATAGGCAGCCCACCACTCTTTCATTTCATTGGTCCCTTTAGTTCTGTGGCAATTTTGATTAATGTGTGTCTGGCCTTTTCGTATTCCAATTAATAATACATGTACATGCATGGCATGTCCTATACTATGTGGCGTTACTAGAGTAGCTGACCAGTATTAATGTATAAAGCTTACATGACATGCATACATACACCGGTACGTGCAATCTATCCATATCCAACTATTGTCTTCCGGCACGTGCACTATACATCAATTCCGGCACGTGCACTTTACCTTGAAGGTCAATATTATGAGTATCCCAATACTTTTTCAACATATTGAAAAAGATTAACTCAATAATAATCAATATTTTGATCAATCATGTAGTCAAGAAGTGCTGCAAAATTATCACCAATAGTCTTAACATTGCACTCCATGGAAAGTCGTCCATGAACTTGCATCTTGGATAGTATATTAATCCAGCATATATCAAGTATAAGTAATATACGATATTTCGAAACCCCAAGATTAACTTAACAACATACACGGTTAAAAGCCACAATGCTTTTTACATCCCACATTATTCAACCTGCAGTTGAAAGTTATAATACTATTTTAAAATTATCCCAAATCTCAAAGCTGCTATGTTTATAATAAAGATAATGCTACATATATCTAATCCTTTTCAGATCCTATCTATAACGGGATCATCATGGTCCGTTGCGATGCTCTACTCTTCAGAATTTTTCATTTCAAGCCAATGAACTTTTGAGTAGCATATAACGGTCTGATATATGGAGTAGTATATATCTAGTGAGACCATGCAATTACTAATTTGCTATACATGCATGTATACTGTTTGCACGAAACACTGGCATCTGCTTAATATATTGTCTCATGCAGCATGCATGCATTTTTATACACGAATTCCGTACGTAAGATGAGAATTTTGCTCCCTGTGAAACTTGCATCTCTGAATTACAAATAGTTCACCGCCCATCAAATATCATTAAATTCTTCACATAATAACAGGCTTAGCAGGTAGCTGCACAAAAAGGAAGGAAATTCCCTTCTACCTTTCCCTTTCGTATTACGACACTGTGATGAACACAGCGTTTAAGAGTTCTGTTACTATTACCTGTTCGTGCATAATTTATAATTATAGTGAATTAATTAATTTGAAATCAATTCTATGTGTACAACCCGTTCCACCTTCCCGGAGTATTTTTAACTCCTTATAGTTTACATGCAAATGCGAAGAACGATCAATTCAGTGATAACTGATAAAAAATCTTTTTTTTCTAATCAAGTAATCAGAGATTTGATATTATTAAAGATATTAGAAAACAGTGTTTCAGCGGTTGGCAGGAATACTCTCTTGGCAATTACCTTGTCCTCGTCACTAGATGTTCAGATTTAATCATCCAATTCATTCTGCAAACAATGGGCATTTGAATTATAACAATCCAATCCCTAATCTATATCCTTAAATTTTCGTAGTCCTATGTTGTCCAAGGGTGCATGTATATCATCAATTATGAGCTTAAAATCAACTGCCAAACACAGTGAAAACTACGGACCTTGAAAGAGTGAGTGAGTGTGGTGGCTATACCGATGATCGAACTGCATAGAATAGTAACTTCTGTACAAACTGCTCGCAGACTTACCAGTTCTAACGTCATCATTACATGTATATTTCCCTCACCCTATTTAATGAATTTTCATATAATGTACTCCCCGAAATAATCGCAATAGTATATATACTATTTTCGTCCTGAGTAAATTACGAAGAATTAATTCAATATGAAAATTAATAATTATGTTGACTTGTCAATTTTTATTATCTTATCCTTGTGAATATGAAGGGAAAAACTGTGAGTGGATGGACATTAAAAAAATAAATGATAAGGATGATAATATGATACAAAATAAAATTTTTTTTTTATTTTTTTAGTATTTTAAGATTGTTTTTTTTAATATTATAATTTATGTGGGACGTTTATTTTTAATAATGTGCCACGAGAGATTAGTATGTTTTGTCAGTAATTATGTGTTAATCCATAATAGCTAACGCCTTTTTGCTGAGTCAGCTCTTCTGATCCTCTTGCTAAACATGTTCTTTGTATAATTGTTCATTTGTACATGAGTCAGGAAAGATCCGTAAATGCTCTTATAAAAACCCGTGTTCTCTATTCACGAATTCGAACTCAAAATTTGTTTTCAGGGAAACATAACTCTCAATCATTTGAACCAACCAACGTTATTGATAGCTAGTCATGTTTTTTGATTGACTTCTTGCAGTGAGGTTATGAAGCCAATGTTTCTACAATTGTCATAATATAGTCACGAGGTATATCAGTGTTCTATGTTACGATTGTGATATTACCAAATCAAAACTTAGTTCTCGATGCATAGAATGACATTTACATTGTAATATAGTGTTTGGTAGGGATAAGAGTTGGAGGTGTAAACGTCCAAGCATACACGCTCATGTATACATGAGCTCATGATTCACCCTCTTCATAATGATACTCTGCCTACGTACCAATTACTCGTGGGTCTGATTTGTACTATACTATAAATTATTAGATTAGATATACGAATTACATGAATATCGTATTATTATAGTCGTCTCTGATGTACACTATTGGCGTATGTCCACGGGCAACTTTGCTTGTTGTATGTATCGTTGCAGCATATACATTATACACACGAATTTCTCACGTAAGATGAAGAATTTGCTCCCTGTGAGCCTTGCATTATCTGCAATATGAATAGTTGAGGGCCCATCAATCATTTAATTCACTCACAACGAGTGCATGACAAGACGACTCCCTTCCCATTTGGTCTGCCTCGCTCTGTTATATACCTCACTTCTCTCGTCTTATAATATAATATAAATAATCGAATGATCCGTTCTATGAATTTATATTGAATTTTTGTAAAATTTTATATATATATAAAATTTTATTAAATATAATATATAATATATGTTTTGAGATTTTTTAAATAGTCAAATGTTAAATATATTATGAAATGAAGAGAATATATATACTACATCATATGAATGCAGTATTGTTGATCAATTAATCCAAACAGTATGATTTTTATCAAATATTGTGAAATTTATGGTATGAATAGAACTTTAATTTCTTGTTTGGTACGTTCTAATAATTATATACTTTTGGTTATCTAATTGCTGTGCAATACTTGAATCTTGTTGTCCTAAAAAATACGTATATAATCCTGTTAAATATAAGATTTAAAAAAAAGAAATACATATAAACTTATCTTTGTTATAATAGTCCACGGCTTGATTATATTATACCCTCTCAACCATAACATATTTTCTCGGTGTGTGATTTGTATAATTATAATTCCGTGGGTTTATTTAGATGCTATCAATTTTGTTTATTATTCTTTTTTGTTTCATTGACTCATGAAATAAAATTGTTTGATATCATTTTTGTTTTTTTAACAGATAAAACAAAGATAGAAAACAAAAAAAGAAAAAAGAAATGGTTTGTGCTTTCGATTTGATTTGAGTACTATATTTCAGATTAATTTACACAAAATCATTTTATTTCGTAAAATGGTTTTGTTTTTTGTTTCTATTTTCTATTATTGGTTTTGGTTTTTAATGTACTACCCGAGAATTTTGAGATGTATAAATATTAGAGAAACATATTTTAAGCATATATTTAAAATAAGTGAGATTAAAACGCGAAAAGTAATGAAAATTATAAGGTGTGATACATGTAACGAATGTTTATAAAGTTAAAAGAATTTTAATCCCAAATATGATATTTTCTTTTATAAAACGTTCTAACAAAATATTTGGGACAATACGGTTCAAACGAAATAGTTTTTATAGGTTAAATTACATGAGATTTTTACAATCTACCCACCATTCCACTAATCACCCTAAACTATTCCTCCTCCTCCTTCTTCTTCTTCATTCTTCACCATCACTGACCACCTCTCCTTCCACTTCACTTCCCACTCATCATCCCCACCATAACCACTCCACTTCATCTACGTGCATCACAACTACTTCCACCTCCTCTCAATCATCAAACAACATCTCCTTTATCTTTTCAATTTACTTTGCACTCATCTTCCCAACACTATCTTCTTCCTTTCATTAACTAACCACTCATCTCCCCTCTTGACCATCATCCTCTCATCCTCTTATCCTCTCATCATCTCAACCATCCATGTACTCTTCATCATTTGTTTCAATCATTATTCCGCATATCATCATCATCATTATTTCTGATCAACACTACAAGCACCATCACGTTCGCACAAACATTTCACGGCAAACACCACTCTCGCTATCCAATACAAAAAAACAGGGCCAATGGCGACTAACTGTATTGTGTTAGTCGTCGTTTTGAAGATCAAAAATATTTTTGATAGCAATTTTTGTTGACGAAAATTGGTAATGGTTGCCAGTTTTCATTTTAACGACTAAACTTAATTTTCGTCGTTATAATCACGATTAAATTCACCTTTTGGTGACAAATTTGACAAATAATATTTATAATTAGTCGTCAAGAATTTTGATCCCTTTTATTTTGAAAAAATTAGAAGGAAGACAAGTGTCTATAACTCAAATATTTTGAATGATTTTGGTGGGAGATATGCGACTGAGAACTTAACTCAGATCAATGTCTATAACTCAAAAATTTCTCTTTATTTTTTGTCTCATTGAGTTCTTTCTTTCATGTTGGAACACGGACTTACTAAGATTAAGTAAGAAAAAAGACTAAAAAAAGAACAAAGACGTATAAGCTATAATAACGTGCATTATTTGATGTAACTACTATAAAATATTTTACAAGTGCTCATTGTTTGTCATAATCAAGGGAGTACACTGCAAATCGAATACATATATTTTTTGTTGATGAGCTTTTATCTCACGGGTTATATGTTATATTTGCAGATCCGTCACAGGACGATACCGTAACCCTAGAGTGAGTGTTTATGCATATAGTTAATTACCTCACTGTTTAATATGTAATAAATACGGGTTGAAATAACTTGATTGAGTACTACTAATAGGTAATTAGATGAGGTAATGTAATGTAATTCAGGTTACATAATAATATCCAGGTTTATAATGTTAAAGGTTTTGTAACTTCCCTTAGTCTCTGTACCTACAAACCGATTAGATTAGCCTTTGTGACAATAATCGAACATGTCGAATTTCAGAATGTTACATTATTTTTTTAAACAACAATATCAAACAACCTTTTAGTGTTCATCTACCATCAGAAATACTAAAATGTGTGCTTGAATCGTGTGGCTTGCTTTCAAAGTTTAATGCATATAGCATTAATTAGTTTCTCCATAGATCACAATCATATTAGTACAAGGAGTACTATTTTACTTGGTTTTCAGTATAATTTTGACCTCTTTAACCCACCTTTTTTCTGTTTCATGCACGAATGGCATAAGGTACCATAGATCACTCACTTTTTACTGCAACAAAATTATTAACCTTGCACGGTTGAAATTACTACGTTCATGGTTTCTCACACACATGCATGAAACAAAAGTTGTTTCCATTGACTGCCTGATCTCACGTCATATGACTTATGTACTATACAGAGTGCCCTATACACGGCCTTTCGAGCAAGAGGCAACATGCCAAAAGAATGCAGACTTCGTTTTTTTTTTTTTTTAAAGAAAATCCCGAAAGATTTTTTTTTGTCAATCGAATAATCCATAAACCCGAAAAATCATTTAAATCAGTTTTCGTTGACGGACTCACAATCACAAAATTATATTGTTGAAAAAATAATAAACATCAGTTATTAATATATCATCGAATAAGACACTTAAAACACAAAACGTTCCATTTGTAAAAGCCGTTTTAAATTTCTTATTTTGAGCACATGCAAAGAGTACAACTTTAGATCTTCATCTTTATTTGAACCTTTCAAATAAAGATACCAATATGCAAAGTACATGAGGTGTAAAATAAATAAAAAGACGCGACATGTTTTGCCATGACTTTAAGACTTAATTAGTGTACTTAAAGATCTTATTAAATGAGCGACCAGCTATGACATTTGAAGAACCAAAGAAGCATCAGCAATGGTCACGGCACTAATGGCGATGATGTTGTTCGTGACCACCGGGTGGTTCTTGACCGAGGAGGCGGTGGTCGTGGGGAAGAGCTCAAGGGTCTCGAGTGGTCGGATACCAGCGGTGGCAGAGGCGGTGACGGTGTCAGTGGTGGCCGGAGGCGAGGAGGAGTAGGAGTCTGTAGGTCCCACATGAGTGGTCAGTGATGTGATCATCGGAGCATCATCATTGTTATCTGTGCAGTACAATCTAAGCCACGTGTTGTCCGACATTTGTGGGCTCCCACAGCGACCCTGTCGACTCGATGGGAAACAAATCAATTTATAATCATGCATTTTATTCTTCACATTATAGAGTAATATTCGCAATAATAACTTAATAATGACGATGCATATAATAAATCGGATAACTATGCAAACGCAGGTGTTCGGGGAGCAAAGTTACAATAATTGGAGTTATCATTTTGTTATGTTGTCATAGCTAGTGCATTTAATTAGAGTATGTACATATTCATTTTTATAAGCAAAACCCAAGAACATACTGTTGATGATTTAATTTTATGAGAATTACTATGAGAATTGTGTTTAGGGTTTTAGGAGGTTGTCGTTAGTTCTTATATCTTCCTTCGTTGTTTGCTTGATCACGCTGAGTTTTCATAATCCTTTCGTGCAAATCCTAAGGTTTAAAACTTGTACATGCCACTCTAAGAGATGGACTCCTATACCAATCAAGAGACAAAGAGACCGATATCTAATCATATAAAATGATCCTAACAAGCTTACCTTCCCCTAGAAATCACAACGTAAAAACATCATATGGAGAAGTTGTATATATTTTTATTCCCTTCACATTAGTAAATTTTGTTATTATGCTTACATTGAAAACAAAGAAATATATGTATATTTCTCTATTCTGTCGAAAAAACATATATTTACCTGTTGAGAATGTACGAAACCACATTTATACTGTGGTTCAATGAAGTAAAAAACACCATTTGGATGATTATTCTCCCCCATTATACGATGTTGAAATTGCATATGATGAGGAGGAGGGACTTGCATTTGCAATTGCTTTCCCAAAAGCATTCTTTTCCTAATCTTCTGTTTCTCTCTGGCCTTGTGATTCTGAAACCAATAGAACACATTCTTGCACTCTACCTTCCCGTATAAGGATAGGTGGCCAGTAATCCTCCTGATCTGCGTAGCACTCGGCGTTTTAACCCCTCCCATGTACAGCTCTTCTAGGATCATAAGTTGGTCTGGCGTCGGTCGCCACCTTGTCGTGGTTGCTGGTGCCTGTGTCATGGTTGGCAATGGTGGGCGTGGTTGTGATCGTGATAGGGAAAAGGAGAGTTTCTAAATTGGGATTGATGTTGAGAGGATGAAGAGTTGAGGGATGTGAAGTGTAGCATATATGTAGAAAATTACTAAGGCTGTGGTATAATTATTTTCACCTACCTGTTTATGGACCTACAGGGACAATATGAGTTTCATTGTCATTAATTGACTAAATTTGAGCATGTAACGTTCGAAAATTTCCCGATTAGCCTGTATATACTATTCATTTCAAGTCAACTCTTTTGGTTAATTTCAGTCTCTATCTTTTTAGGTTTAGTTCCCATTAGAATACGAATAAACTACATGATTTGTTGAGGTACTTGCGCATGTATATACTATAGTACCATAAAACTATGTTATTCTCACAAATTATTTGCTTTTCTTATTTATTTCATATATTACAATCGTAATCAGCAATTGGAACTTGGTTGATTGGAAGATTGCATTATTTATCCATTCAAAGCAAAAACGATGAAATCCATGTCTGCCCATTTGAAAGTCACCTTACTAGTTACCATGAAAAAAACTATTTTGCAAACAAATACTAAGATGTTTTAATCAAATCCGTATGTTTGTCATATAATGGAACATTTCTATTACTTAAATTTAAGTTTTAAACTATTCAGTATAGCTATTCATGAATTAGTACTATATGTAGTGTAGTTTGTTAAGATAACAACCGTACTGTACTTGATTGGATAAAAGAGTATAATTATATATCGGACCTCCATACAATTTAGCAACATTGGACTATCCTCTTAATTTCCTCTTCTCACTTATATTTTTCCTGTTCAACAAAGATTGATGGTACAAGCAATAATACGTGTTTACAATGTTGGTCCTTGACATTTCTGGCGCTCTTAAAAGTTACTGTAAGAGATAATGTCGACTTTTAGACTGATTTTAAAGCTAAATTTTGAGAAGACAAAAGTGTAGTGTTTATCTCAATAGTACTTAGTTAACATGATCAATTGTACATGGTGATGTGCATTCAGTGAATGGATAAGTTAGGGGGGGCTGTCATGGTGGTGGTGTCTCCTAGTAGAGAGTCATTTGAGCAACAATGGTTTAAAAGCACGGCGGTCGGCCTGCCGCTGCTGCAGCTGCAGGGTGCTGTATCTTTGAGCCCAATTGCTTGTACCATACACATTCATCATCTTAGGGTACCCTCTCTCCTCGTACCTCATGCATGAGGTCATCGTCATATACTCGTAGAGCTTGCTCTATGGCCAGCTTCATGTTAATCAACTGGTTCATACGTTCAATTATCATTTCTATAACAACCTGTTAGGTTGGTTTCCACTTTCCATATGGACACCACTTATTTTAATCGTTCAACTCGTCGGAGTATAAACCCTAGTCATGTCGCGTTGGCATTATATTCGGCATCCATGTTTAGACTCTAGCTAGATTGATCATAGATCTAGAAGTTCCAATACTACACTGGGTTCTGTATTTTGAAAACTATGCGAGCCAATGATTTGGAAGTCTAGCTAGCTAGTAACTTGGAGAGATCAGAGATGCCTTTGTTTTCACTGCAGGATTTGGTTGCAGGGCGTACTGTAAAAAGAGAGGCAGAGAAGGATGACATGCATATAGAGAAGCATGCGCTCATCTACTCACTTATAATTGGTTGACAGACCTACATTTAATTCCTAAAGTATATATCTTCGTAACAACATATACTGGCCTTTTGTTAAGTATATGTGGGCTAGCTACATTTTAGTACCAACAAAGGTAGATAATGATCATATACTTCCCCTGCAAGAAGACAATTGTAAGTAAATTCTATTACTTTATTTTAGATTATAATGATTTTCCCTTCTAGACATTCAAATTGAGGTAACTATTTGTGTAAATTGTAAATTATACTCCAGTCTTAAGATATCATGATTAAATTATAATATTATTTTATTTTAAAAAAAATTGTTTATAAACTATCAAAACACTCTTATTATTTATTTTATATCACATCAACTTATCCCATTATTTTTTTATTTTCTTTTCTTTTTCTCACTTCTTTCACTCATACAAATCAAAAAATAAATTAATCTTTACAATAAAAACAAACAAAATTATTATATAAAATTAATCAATTATAATTTTTTGAAATAAAATCGAAGAGCAATACAGAATATTTTTTCCCAAAACAAAAAAGGATAAAAATAAAAATCGAAAAGCAAAAAGACAAGTTGTAGTATAAGTGCTGACAATTGGTCGGGGGTGATGTGTGCATGACGCAGGGAGCTTATCCAATCACGAATTTAAACAAACTCGGTGGAGCCGAGCCGTTATTACTCCTACCAAGCCAAATGGCCATCACCTTGATCTCAGCACGTTGCCATCCCATCCATGCTCTCCCATCATCATATACGCCAAAATAGCATAAAGACCATATGAGAAATTTTAAGATCGCATATTGCAAAGTGTTATTATCAAATTAAACAGCCTCATGTGACTAACGTGTGACTGGATAAGAAACGTTATGTTTGTTAGATTTTGTTCATCTGTATAAATATCAACTTTCGATAAATTGTAAATTTCAAGGAATCATTTTGGATTGGGTTGGGGTAGAGATTCTAGAATCATAGGATTCGTCCTAGACATATGTGTTTTTGTTTGAGGGAACGTACGTGCATATGAAACGCAAGTGTGTGGTAGCAATAAATTGTGTAAGGAAAACATGTGTTTGTTTGATGATGTATTTGAACTCGAAGCACTGCAGGGTTTTTCGCATGCAAGTAATTATTGATATATCAGCTGCCTATGTAGCTAACTTGCTCGTTATCACTCTTCGATATCATATATGGTCCCTATCATTTGTGGGGTTAATCTCTCATGTACTGCTATGATATTCGTATAAACATAGGCCAGTTAAAGAATAAAGCTCCACATTCAATTTTCACGTGTAAATATATTGTAGTGTATATTGTGGTACGTATGATAAATCAATGATCAATAGGAACGGGCAATGTTGTGTGTCCGAAAAAACACTGATTAATTTTTATCCTAGCTAAATAATTAACTTCTCAAATGAATCTCAATGAACTCGATAGAGCAGTTTTTGTCTTAATTTTCTCTATAATAATAATAATAACGAGAGAGGGTGTATCGAATAATTGTGTAATCTTTTTTCACGTTCAAATGACCTACACATTTCACATTTCACAATTATTCCATGATCATAGTCTACATTATTGTGCGACGTCCATCAATGTTGTGTACAAAACATAGTATAACGGTGTTTGAATCAAAGTCACGACTTTCCTTCTTATGCACGTAGCTAATTAACTAGCCCACTGTTTTGTGCAAGCTTCACAGGGAGCAAAATTAACCGCATACGTGTGAGACATGTGAATAATATGTGTTGCATGAGACATATACGTGTATATATTATGTTGATATATCATAATATGTGTATAAGTGTGTGCTGTTCCTGTTTGAGTTATAAAGTTTGGTGGGCAAGGCACTGATCATAGAACCTTCACAGGGAGCAATGGTTGCGTCATATGTGTGGGCATCATGTATGGGTTACATGGGACACATATGGAGCATATATGTCTATTATCGCATATGGTAAATTAATAATTGCATGTATGGTCGATGTTATACATGTATACGTAATAACCCAAATATTATTGTCGACAATGTTGAGTGACTGATGAAATTTTCCAGTGTTTTCCTCAATTTTGAAATCCAGTGTCCCATACACTCTCTATATAATATACTTCACGGTTTTAAGAAATATCCTGTTCATAAGTTAAGTGCCAAATTTGAAAATTTCTCCAAAATTCAATCAACTTTAATATTTCATGTTCAGAGTTATAATTGTTGAAAAACTTTACGAGTTGGTTGAATAGATTCAAGCAAGACATATGTATTAAGAGTCCATGCCGTTCTGCTCAAACCTTTTGATTGAGGTCAACACGAGATTAATTTGATAAATATGGAGCATTACTCAAGTCTCATTTAGGGTTTTTTATTCTCCAATTTAACCTCCTTTATTTCAAAGAGAGAAAAAAATCCAACCAACCAACAATTTGTTGATCAAGTGACTAAGAGCTTGATTATTTATTGAATTCGAGTTTTATAGATGAAGAAAAAGTTTTATCATCCCTTAAAAAAATAAAAAAAATATTTTTTCAAATCGAGGTTTGTTGTTGTCCCCCTCTTGGATCTTTTTAGGTTCAATATAGAAATCAACACTTAAAAACAAGGGGAAAAAACATTAAATCCATTTGAACTATTCAAAAATGATACATATCCTTTTAACTTTGAAAATAAACAAATGATTCTTTTATCAACTATTCATCTTTCGTGTTAAAATATTTCAAAATTTATTAAAGCTGATAAAAAATATACAGTTAATCCTCTTTTGAACTTTATTTAATGTGATTTTATGTCAAAATAATTTGATTTTTCAATGTGAGTCATTTTTTATTACTCAATATTGGGATGGGGGTGGATAGTACCATTTTTCCACAAAAAAAAAAAAAAAACCATAAAAAATCATAAAGTTGGATATATAGAACCAATACTGGTCCAACTACCACGGCTGGACGGTTGTTTAGGCTGGCCCATTAAGAGGTGCTCTGGCCCATTAACCGTGGCCCGGACCAAGCATCCCCAGGATCTTTTGAAGGTATATCAGGGGAGTTTCAATTGTTTCCGAAATAATAATAATAATAATAATAACAACTTTGACAGCATTTGTATCTTAGGAATCATAACTATGGCAGGGGCGAACATCAGTTGCACGGTTAAAGAAGGGGGGCGAAATTTCATAATGCAACGACAAACAAAAAAACATGTAGGCAAAGTGGTGCAAGGCTTAACAAAGATGAGTCAAAATTTGTAATGAAGTATACAAGAAACATACTACTATAGCAGAAGCTGCAAGTTCAGTTCTTTCCCTAGGGTCTCTGTGATAGTAATGTCCGAAATAGAGAATCGCTGCGAAGTACCACTTTAATGGGAAAACAAAGCCAAGGAAGAAGCTGCAAGATATGACAGAAGTTCATATGAGAGGATGAAGGCGGCGGGGGAACAGGAGGATTAAGTAAAGGAGTCGATACATACGAGCACCATCCGAGTCCACAACCACAGCAAGGGAGAGGTTTATGAAACAGTCCCAGTTCATGGCTCTCGACATCATTGATGGGAATATAATCCCCATGTAACCCATCTTTTTTTATCAGCTGCACGCCCTAGCATGTATAAATGTCAATTATATAAACATAACTGTATAACAAAATTCAACAAGAAAAGGGCAAAGCTGCACCATACGGTTTTGATCTACTACCATTAAGGACCGAATTCTAAGTTCAAAAATAGCATTCAAGAAAAATAGTATGCAGAGAAGTTGTATACCCTTGGCCATGCCGGTGGCCTTGACAAATCCAGAAGTTCACAGCATTAGCTCCTCAATCCCCCCTACACAGACCCAGTGCAACTGCAAACAACAAAAACAAGGGCTTTTGTAAAATGCCGTGCACAGTAAAACACCATGATTAACCTTGCAAAGATACAAACAATGTTATCAAGTCTCCTATCACAAGCTTGACTGATAAAACTGGTTCCTCAACGTGATAATAAACAATAGTATGTGACAAGAGCTCACAAATTCGAATTCTGTCATCCCCATCTAATTGCCACTGGACACCAGCGGGCAGCTCATTGTCCATTCTTCAATCCTAAAAATGAACTTCCATGAAAGAACATGCTAACACAAACAACAATAATAACCTCGATCGCAAGACTTTTTTAGAGTTGGTTCCTCAACCGACAAAATTTGCCCAATTGCGATAAAACCCGCGACAACAAGACACAAAAAGAAAATCTTTATCAAAGAAACAAACACAAATCCCATCTTGCATTTTCATTCCAACCCTCATTATCTCCATTTCCCAGCACAACATTTCCTTCCCAAAACAAAACCCAGCAAAAATCAAACATGAATCTTACAAATTTATATATTTCAATTAATAGTCACAATTGCAGAAAATCGAAGTTCTCCTGGGGTCGACTGACCGGAAGACTCTTTATCTTCACGAGTATGTGTAGCCTATTGCTATGATATTGTATGAGATATACTGAAAAGATATTCATAGGATGCATGCGTATTGTGTAATGAAGGCATATGATATGTATTCTTCGAATATCTTGTAGACATGAAACTCGGATACCATCTTCATGCATGAACCACTGGATCGATTGTCTCAATCCATGCGTAAACGCAGTCTCATGCGTTCCAATGAACGACAATCAGCCCGTCAACTTGTCTAGACACAAATTCACCAAGATCATCAGATTTAACAATAACACCACATTATGTAAACATAACACCAGCCGACAGCCGTTGACATATCACAACAAGAAGCTAGCTACACAGCAGTGGCACAAGGTATTCCTGAATCACCTTACAGTACCTCACTTGATGCCTATGAGGCTATGGCTTCAATGTAATACACAGTCTTGCATCACGATCATATGGATTAACTCAAGAGTAACATGATTATTTATGCTATACATTAGTCAAACCTCCTCGAGTTCGAATGTGGATCGATCCTACGTAATCGACTATAACCATGTGATAGCAATACATCTGTACATGTACAAGACTGCTTCCACAAGAAAAACGAGCCAACATTATAGTTTACAATACTCCTGAGCCGTCTTTGTCTCATCTTTCAGGGAAAAACAACCAAATCCTGCAGAGCAGCAGCAAAATCCAATATCAATAACCGCAAAGCCCAGCAGTGGGAATTCAGACATCATATATTCTAAAATGAAACATCAACCAAAGCGAAATTCAATCTGGCCCCTCCAGCCCAAGTCAGAATACGTGAATAGAATACTCAATACTAATTATAAGTATGTGTAAATTACCCTTTCAGAGTGCCATCTCAGCTTGTAAAGAAGCGAGTTCATCTTCATCTTCTGTCTTAAGCTTGGTTACAGGTTTAATAGGCAATTTGCTAGTCAGATTAGAAACTGGTGCATCAGCCATAGGAGGAGTCGTGATAGTAGCTTGCTTCAGAATTTCTTGCTCTAAGCCCGCATTTTCCAGCTCTTCGAGCTCGGCTTCCAATTCGTCCTACAAATGGATGGAACACATAGCATAGATAAGCATAGATGCTGTGTAGGATAAGTCAAATTTCCATTGCGGCTTTGTCTACTGAAAGTATGCTAGCAGTAATCTTCGTTCATCACAATAACTTGTAATGCCATCATATATTTCCCATGAGGAGTTTAACTTCCTGGATTAGGTAATTTTGGGATACTTGTAATGCTTTAAGAAACTAGAGATTTCTTTCACAGTATGTACCTCGTC
The DNA here is from genome assembly GCA_001925005.1 of Drosera capensis. Lineage (NCBI taxonomy): Eukaryota > Viridiplantae > Streptophyta > Magnoliopsida > Caryophyllales > Droseraceae > Drosera > Drosera capensis. The sequence goes on from LIEC01011735.1 coordinate 51,693, forward strand.
GAAATCTGCTGCTGCACCCACTGGAGCAGCAAGTGCCTCTTGTATCTGTTTCATGTTTTCAGTCTGCTCATTTATCTCATCCATCGTCTTATCCAATTCGTCAATATTCCTGCAAAAGAAATGGCACCTCAATATTATGATCACTAACAACTGATAGATGATTTTAAAGAGTTCCTTGAGCTTTAAATGTTACCTACACGACCAAGCAACAATTGATAACTGAAATCTTATAAACCACTATTTGTACAGCACCACAGGGATGATTATTCGTACTGCACCACAGGGATGATTATCGCAAACACAAGCATAAAAAAATTAACAAAGCAGTCCGCTCACGTGGCTTTGTTCATTGCCTTCATAGCTGCTGCTCCTGAGCGTAGTGTATCAAAGGTGTCGGTTGTGAGTTTCGCGCCTTCAAGTACTATAATCTAAAAGCCAAAAAGAAGTAAGAATGTGTCGCCAAAGAAAGGGATCATTCTGTGTGCTGCTTGAATGAAATTGGCATGAGGCACTTAAACCTGATCATGAAGTCGCAGCTGCATGTTTCTAAGCCTATCCATTTGCTCTTCAATTTGCTTCTTAAGCTTTAAACATTGCAAGGCAGCTAAACAACAGACATAACAGGAAATCAATAAGGATTCCCAGAGCAAATAACCAATATATCACAAATTCACAATGATCATATACCAACACAAGAAATCAAACCTTTTTTATTCTTTGCACGAGAGAAATCTTTAGCCTTCTGAATTTCTGCAGCAGCCTTTTTCTCGAGTACATGCTCTTTTTTCTCTAATGTCTCGAGCGTCTAGGAAAAGGAAAACAATGAGCATATATTTCAGAGATCTGAAGCACTAATACTGAGAAAAACATCGAACAGTGCAACAGTGCATCATATCATGACTTGTCCATTCAAGATTTAGCTTCCAATTTTAGTTTTTTTTTTCATAGTTAAGATATATCCAAAGAACATGATAATTATCAGCATCAATATTTAGGGTTTTGATAATCTTGGAATAATATCTCCTTTCTGTAATAATATCTCCTTTCTGCATTATCTTGCCAAATCTAATTAAACTGCAGGGCTTTCAACATCAATTACCCATTTTTATTTTCACAACTAAATCCCCAACAACAAATTCACTAACCAAATCCATAATCAACCCAAGACCATGACCATGAGATTAGCATAATTCAGGGAACAAACAAAAAATAGCTCAACGAAACCAGCAACAACACAATCTTGAGTCAGAGAAATGTGAAAAAACCTCATTCAATTTGTGCAATGAGAGCATAGGATCAGTCTCCTGCTTGGATTTCTTCCTGCTCTTGAACATGATCAAATTGATGGGTATTTTCCCTTGAAATCAATGGAAAAAACACAATTTCATGTACAATAGGGAACTGGGTTTTTGATCAAATGATCATGTAAACAAAATTGAGTATTTGGGGAAGGTTCAAAATTGAGATTGGTGGGGTTTGGGTTTTTTCTTGCAGAACTTTACCTTGTTAAAAAACTGTAGCAAGGAGAGGTAGTCGGGAGGGTGTGAGATGAGGTCACTGGTGAGCATTATTTATTTGAAATAGAGATGAAGCAAAAATAATAATAATGTAATAAAAAATTAAAAAGATGTTAAAGAAATATGTTGGTATATATGTTAAGTTGTAAAAGTTATATCATGAGAAAGAAAATGTTTATAAAATTATCTTATTAATGTAATATTTTTTATTTTTATAAATTAATTTATTATAGCATTATGTATAATAAAATGTGAAAAGCATAAAAAAAATGAAGATTCTGATGCAAGTGCTCTAAGGGTTAAGAATATATTTACTTCATATGTAAATTGGTAAATATGTTACTTTCTTCGTGCTAGTATAAAATAGACAATCGAATAACTTGATATAGATATTTATATGCCTCAAATCTTAAAATATTAAGAGTAAGTTGAATTACATAATAATGTTACTTTTATTGATATCTACAAACAACTGATAATTCAATAATAAAATCTTGATCATCCATTATAGGTGTCGTATTTGAAAATGCATTTTAGATTAAAAGCTCTAAACTTTGGTTATGTTAAATTCAACTTATTTTTATTGATATCTACAAACAACTGATAATTCAATAATAAAATCTTGATCATCCATTATAGATGTCGCACTTGAAAATGCATTTTAGATTAAAAGCTCTAAACTTTGGTTATGTTAAATTCAACTTCATCAATTACAACCAAGAACCATATGCCATGTAATGTTATTGCTCCGTGTTTCCTAAGTTTTGTGTCAAGATATGCATTAAACATCCGTTTTAAACATCCTAATGGAAAATCAGAACCTAGATTTAACTAAAAAATCATTGGTCAAGTTTCAACAGCCGACTTTGACTCAACCCATTAATCATATTGTACACCTCAAAAGTCAGCTGTGTAGTACACTTCTCAGCATGCCCGACTTTATACGACTATATAAATGACTAAAATGATACTCTACACATACAGGTTACATACAATTTGCTCAAACTTACATTGTGAAAAAAAATATGGCAGCTACCAAGTATTCTTCATCGCCTTCGATATCCATGATACCCGTTACCTTGATCATCTTCTTTCTGGTAAGTTTCTTAATTCCTGATATGATTCACTTTGATTTACGATGCCTATGATGTTCGGAAGTTATTCGTGTGTGCTTTTTTGGCTGTCGAGAGAAACGCAGCTATACGTCCAGAATGTGTTTGTTGCACCCCTCCTCGCCTCCTGGCTTGTGTCGCCGCCAATGTCGTGCCTCGCCTGGTCAAACTGAATCTGTAAATGGCTCCCCGTGACTCATGATATGAGAAGATGATGGTTTAAGGATTGACGATGGTTTATGTATAGTGATCAGGGATTTGTTACTAATTAATGATGGGTTGATTTGTCTGAATAAAATACATATGAACTTAGCCCAATTATTAATCAAAAAATTTAAACTAATGAGTATAAGTTATTCCTATATATATATTCTACTCTTTTTTTTCTCCACGATGGATTTGAGTAAACCTACTCATAGCTTACACATATCCTCACCAGATCAATATATCTAGTCCATCATATCATGAGCGGCCACGTAAGTAATCCAAAGTGTATTATTTTCCTTTTGAATAAGAATTCATGTTGCCATTTAAACTGATTTTCATAATATATGTAGATCTGTATGTTATTTACATCCTTCTGAAGTCTACCTGATCAAAAGGAACATGCAAAATTTTGTAATCATATGTAATGAGACGACTACTCCGCTACGTCTTGATGAACATATTCGACTCCATCAACTCATTTTTAGCTAAATTGACCTTATCATGTCTCGATTAACATATAAGAACAAGGGCTTAAAAAGTATATTACGATATAGATGTGTATAATAATAAATTAACGTTGAAATTAAAACAATACAAATTAAAAATTAAAAATAAAATATTATTTTTTAATTTTAATTATTTATTTTTTATCATTTAATCTTAATCATTTATTTTTTATTCGACACGGATGTCCTGACCACGAAAACGAGAACAAACTTAATTTCATGAAAAACTAAACACAATCTTATTTGTGTGTAATAGTGCACAAATGTCACAAAACTTGAACAAGAAAATTGTGTAGAATAACCCTGGCGATTTGAGGGTCAACCCATCCATCTCCGGAGCCAAAACCCTCACCTCACCGGAAACCCAATTTTCGGTGAAAGACGATAGAAGCAGCCGAAGCAACTCCCTCGTTTGGCTGTTTGAGTGATACGCTGAGGCTCTTCGCGTTTCGAACAATTCTGTGGGGTTTGATTGGTAAGAAAACATTCCTCGATTTGTTGTAGCACGTAAGGTGTTCGATGAAATGTCTCTTCATGTGAACGATGATTCCTGATTGATGTGGGTTTGGTGTAGCTGTAGGAGGAAAACGGTTCGGCTTATCCGTGAATAGGGCGTGGAGTTTATAGATGTATCTAAAGGCGAAAAAAAATCCTATATGGAATGAACTATGAGTGATGGCAAGAAGTTCCATTTTTCTGTTGTACGGGTTTAGGTGTTATGCTCGAAAACAGTCTCTTTATTGCAAAAGCAACAGAAGTAATACTGTGTACATTGCGTCCTCTCCAGACCCTGTCAATCGACGGGATTATCTGGGTGGTTGTTGTTGTGGTGGTGGTTTAGGTGTTGTGCACATAGCTAGTAACTTGGTGGATTGTTTTCTAGTCTCTTGGTTGTTTTATTCCTCCTCTTTTTCGCACAAATCCTGAAGTTACTTCTCCCGCTTCGTTTGTTCGTCCTCGTTTGATTTCGTAGCAAGAAAAACACACAATAACTGCAGATTATTGCTTGAAATGGCGTGCATTGTGAGAATCTCATAGTGGTTGTGGATGTTTGCTGCATAGACGATTAGACACGTTATGCATTTGAAAGATGGCTTATTTCCTTCCTGTAGGTCAGCCTGGGCTCCCAGCTAAGTGAAGGAGAGCCGATGAATGAAGTCGGATAACATTCAGCGATTTTGTCTATAACGAAGTTTTTGAGTGTAACATGTCTTAAGCTATCATGAGCAGGCGAGATTTGAACAGTCTATCATGATTGCCTGTGAAATGGGATCTATATATTGGCTACCAAGCTACTGGATCTATTGTCAGTCTTAAGCTGTTTCATATCGAGGCAAGATTCAACTCGGTTTTACGATTCAACTGTGCTTAGCGGGTGACTTCCAGTTTATTTAAGGCTATTAAATACCACGCTGATATGGTTATAGGTTCAACTGCAAGAATATGGCATCTCTTGTTGATTATTGTGACAAAGTTTCATCCAAGGCTAATGCCGATTTCAACTTGAAGCCTCGCAGAAACGAATATCAGGTAACAAGCATGCTCTTGTTAAATCTTTATATCATTCCCTGGCTTTTAGATCATGAAACCAAAACTGTCCAATTCCATGACTGCCATTTCGATCATGGCGCTTTTATCCCATCAAGCTTTTTAGTACGTACTAGGTATCGGGTATTTCCTCATTCTTGTGATTCTGACTCTGATAATTTGTGTTGTCAAGTAACACTTCGACATTAGCTTGTCAGAATCTTCTCTTCCTTCGAAATTTGTGATTTAGCGAGAGAGGACAAAGAGTAGTTGATTTCACTATGCTCTGTTTAAGGGCCATTTTTAGTTTGTTATCTGATTCTTGCTTCTTGCTAGCAAAATAGTATGATCTTGCACCGACAGCGTATGTCCTGTGTGCTTCATCTACAAGAATATGACTTTCGCTGCTTATACAATCTGTCTATGTTTTGCACTCACAAGCCTAGAAAAGTTCTTATCAGTATGGTTGAATTTATGTGGCTGCAGAGAAAAACGTCCTTGTTTCAAGCTGGAAAAGGAGGCTGGATGTTGCAATTTAAGCTAACTAAGGTAACTCAACTGCATTTTTCCAAGAGCTCTATGTCATTTTCATCTATTAATACCATTTCAACTGATCTAGGGACAATAGTAGTTGGTGATCTCTAAGCTATATGGATATCCGAGAATATATAAAGTATCATTTTACGTGGTAGGTTTTTGATATACTCCATCCACAGTTCAAGAATGAAGTATTCATTGAATGCAGTGCAGGCAAGTGGAATTCAGCAAATATAGAATAAGCAAGTATAGACACATTGAGATATGTAAGTTTGTAGGATTTGGAGGGGATAGTATAGAACCAAGACAATATCAAGAAACTCAAATTTTAAGTAGAATGGTGCAAACCGAATTGACAAGAATGCTAATATATTTAGGTTCAGAAAGTTAAGGTCGCAGGAAAAAATTGTGTGTAAAAATATCTCATCAAACTCACAAAAGGTTTATGTTACTGTCCTCCGCCTTTTCTTGTTTCCCTAGGCCAAATAAGTTTGAATTTGTCTTAGATCGATGATAGCTCGGATTATGCTCTTTTCATGGCTTAACTGGCCAAACTTGGAACAAAATTTTAAGATCATTTAGCATAGTTAACAAACTTAAGTAAAATTGGTATCGGTTTCATTAACACCCCTAGACTCTAGCATGCATTATCTCATCGTCCTATTTCGTCTTTTTCTTTTCTTTTCCTTTAAGCTCGTGCCAAAATATCAAGCTCATTCCACTTCTTGGAGTACATTGTTGTGCTTATGAACATGACTTCTTATACTTTGCATAACCCTTTGTGTCGTGGATGTCTTGTCTGAGCCATTGATCTCATTTCACATCGACAATACCAGAACTTTTTTCCCACTCCCTTTATCCTGGCTAGCAATCCTTAAGTATCTACTATAGAAAAGGCGAGATCTTCGTGTAATATTAGAAGGTCCCTAAGGTTAAGTGATCATAATGGAGTATATTTACTATTCTAGCTCAAGGCTCAAGTTCATTTTGAAGAGGAGTCCCAAGTCTGTAACCCAAGGGGTAAAATTATTGAAGTGCCTTGAGATGCCCAAACCCTTCCTTCAATTAAGGTGAGGATTGCTAGTGCTACCCCATAAGGGAAGGAAGGTAACAGAACCATTTCTGCACGATGCTTCACCTTCAACATTATCAAGCAAAGCAAAAATTGTCAACCATCAATATTAAGTTAGATCACGTGCCCATATTTATTTTCTGGTTGGTCCTTGACTTCTCTCCCTTTCCCACTTATCCACTTTTTCCCCACTATCATAACCTACCTCTTCCTTTTAAACCTCAAAAAGTTCGTAATCGCTTTTCTTTGGATGCGTATTCTGTAACACCTAGGTTACATAAAGCCGGATCTCGTTGTGTTTGACGTCAACCTACGATGTGAAACTATCGACATTCAAGGTTTTTGTTTAAGAGGTCATTACGATTGATCGATATCATAACCAAGGCAACTAAGTTGTTGAATGCTCGAACCAAATGCGGTTTCTCCTCCCTTCTAAGAGCATCCATGCCAACCTCCATAAAACATGACGTGGATGACGCATATAAAGATTCTCAAAACAACGAGGGGCTCGATCTGATCATGGTACACAATGGGTATATATTTTGGCTTTGAAAATGGAGCAGTAATTGTGAAAAGAGGAAAAAGGAAAAATTGATTTGAATGCAATGAAAAAAAGAACAGGGGTGAAAATTGGATTGTGACTCTCAATCCAAAACTCATCCCATGAGTTTTGACTACATGTGTTTTGTTTGGAGTTTCTTCAAATTAAGTGGAAGATTCTTTCCACCATTGTGATCAATTTTGTCATTGTAAACTCCATAGCTGGAGTTCTCAGGAGATTGAGGCTGGAAAGTGCATCCATTGTAGATGCTCTAATACAATGATATCTCTCACTTTTTTTAGGGGTCCACTGCCCTGTACATTTAGGGATGAGTTGTTCAAAGCTGAATGGCATCCTGCATGTAGAGAAGTATTGTGATGGCTATTGTATTGCTATATTTGGCCTTTGTTCCGTGAGCTGGCGCATGGTTACTAAGTTTATGCATCTATAGTTTGTGAATTTTTTTTAATTTTCTTTCTTAACTATAACAACTCTATGTGACATAATAGATTTTTTTCCCTGCAATTGATTGAGAGAATAGTGCACTGAAAGCGCCAGGTCGTACCGATTTTAGCTGTGTTGAATAATAGCAATCAGCTAACAGCAAATGCTTATCCGTGATAAATACGAAAGAAATTCGTAGCTGACAGTAAACTGATTCAGTCAGTAGATGTTAAGTGTACTGTTACTGTTCACTGCTGATCCTAAGCTTGTGTTCCATGCTTTGGCCTGCTCTGAATCTCCATTAGAGCCACGAAGCATATTCTCGTTACTGTCCCACTGTAGTAACTTATCCTAGAACAGTGTAAATATTGGACCAGAAGGTCTGAAGAGGATACTAAGTTCCTTTATCCAGTTAGAATTTAGAGATAGTAAGTCGGCTGTGTCTTGCTGTAGACACCCTTAACCTCCCTTGTGTTTCACGTTCCAAGGATACATTCAAAAGTGTGATCGGCATGTGCATATATATATATATATATCTTTTGTAATATAAAAGGTAGTCAAGAAGCTGCTGCAAGAGTCAAAACATTATTTTGAGTTGTTTTTTTTTTTTTTTTGTTAGGTTGATTTATTTAGTATCAAAGATGCAATCCATGCCATTTATAAAATGATGTTTTTTGGACTTTGCAGTACGGTATTGACTGTTTTTACAGTATATATATATATATATGTGTGTGTGTGTATATGTATTGTCATAACTAGCGTTCCGTAACTAAAGTCTGCAAATAGTTGTTAGTTTGGGTTAATTTTGTTAACATAGATTGCATGCCCCATCACATACTTCATCTTCTTCTATAATGCAGGATGGCCTTGAATGCTCAGTGGTTAGTGCAACCACTGGCATAACAACTCATTCAATTCAATCCTCACTCTCCTACCCTCCTCAATGTTCCCATGTGGACACCATTTCCAATAATTATATTCACACTCTTATGATTCTTATCATATCACCATTGTTATAAAATCTCATCAAGGTCACCTTAAAGACCATATAACATATAGTTTCTATATCCAGGAAACAAGATAAGAGTGTGATGATCAAAATGGAGATGAAGTTTGAGAATGTGTTATCAAGTTTTGTGATCATCTTGGTACTTGTACTTGCAGCAGAGAACATTAATGCACAGCCCCTTGTACCTGCTCTCATCATATTTGGTGATTCTTCTGTGGATACTGGCAACAATGATTATATTCATACTCTTTTCAAGGCTAATTACCCACCTTATGGGAGGGATTTCATTGACAAAAAAGCCACTGGAAGATTTTGCAATGGAAAACTTGCTACTGATATCACTGGTACGTTCTTATGATTATTTATTCATTTTTTTTCCGGTCTTTCCCGTTACTGAATTCGGTTAGCCTCGTTTTTATCATTGTAATATTCTGTTATAACTAAATCAATGTTGATAACATGGTATTGATTTTATGTTCAGAATTGCTTGTAAGTTCTAGCCTTTTTTTTTAATCAGTTTTGGCTGGTGTTACTCGAGTTATGATAAGAGTGCGAAATTTGGAGCTTTTGTTTGTAAGGGGATCCAAACTAGTGTGTATTAGTAGGACTTAACAAATACCAGCTAAGTCCTAATTTTGAATAATCTCATTTCGATCATATTATTAAGTAGAGTTGGCTCAACGGTAAGTTGCGTCCCTTTTAACCGTGGAGAGTATAGACCATCTGTGTGAACTTTTTTTAGGGTGCTGATATTTTCAACTAAAAACTTGTAGCCGACACTCTTGGCTTCACAAGCTACCCGCCGTCATATCTCAGCCCACAGGCGGCAGGGAAGAACCTGGCTATTGGCGCCAACTTCGCCTCCGCTGGATCTGGTTATGATGATTTAACAGCATATCTAAGTGTAAGAACCTACACCTTTCGGATTTATTAACCATGAGTCGAGTTGCTAGCATGCCAGCTCTCCTTCATGATCCGAATCCTTGAGAGTTTTTTTTTTTTGGCAAAAAAATTATCTCAACTAATCTGAATTCATCGTTGTTTTGCTTTTTTCAGCATGCGATTCCATTATCTCAGCAACTGGAGTACTACAAGGAGTATCAGGGGAAGCTGTCTGTACTCGTTGGTAGCAGCAATGCTAATTCCACCCTGACTGGTGCTTTATATGTCATTGGAGCTGGCAACAGCGATTTCGTGCAGAACTATTTTCTCAATCCTGTGCTCCAGAAAACTTACACTCCTGCACAATATGCTTCTAAACTTACCTGCATTTTCTCCAAGTTTATCAAGGTAATCAGCTTTTCTTTCTTTGGGAGATTCAATATATAGCACGGTTTATATGTCCTTAGGATTGAAGAGTCTTGGGAACACACAGTACCAAAGATACAAAATTGTGTAGAAATCAAATGAATGCCGATTCCTGAACTTAAACAATGAATACATACATGGACGCTTTTCATACCAAGAAATATATGTAGAGGGGGGAACGAGCTGAATCCGGAGCATGAATTGAAGGTATTGTATCTATAGTGAAAGGTGTGAAGATTTTAACTTAAACATGTTAAACTCCAAAACATCTAGTCTTTTTTTGCTACATGATGGACCATTCTGGGAATTCAGATTGGGGATGATTCTATCAAACTTACGTATATGATGAGCATGAATTGAAGGTGTTGTAGTACCAGTTTAACTAAAACTGATGACAGATGAAGTTGTTTTGCGGTTTTTGGATTTTAGGACTTGTATAAATTAGGAGCCAGAAGAATCGGGGCAACCAATCTCCCACCTTTGGGTTGTGCTCCTGCTGCCATCACTTTGTTTGGAGATCATAGCAACAACTGCGTCACCCGACTCAACAAGGCTGCTCTGCTATATAATAAGAAGCTCAATGAAACCGCAGCGCAACTGCAAAAGCAATATCCGGACCTTAAGCTCGTCGTTTTCAACATCTATGATGCAGTTTACGATCTCATTCAAAGACCTCAGGACTTCGGTAACACTATGCTTCCTCTCCTTGATAGTTGAAAAAATATTAATGCCAGTGCATCAGTTCCGTGACAAATACTTATCAGAAGCAATCCAATATTGTGAACCAATGTGTCATTTAGTTAATCATTTTATCTTTTGAGGTGGCTTTATGTTTCAATATGTTACTCTTAATAGAACCTAGTTTATGCCTGAGTGATTCGAACTAACTTACCATTTGGTCTGAAATGGATTTGCTAACCAAGAGCTTCGATTTTCTGAAGGATTTGCTGAATCGAGAAAGGGTTGCTGTGGTACTGGTGTGATCGAGACGACCATATTCTTGTGCAATCCCTTGTCCATTGGAACCTGTAGGAACGCCACGGAGTATGTCTTCTGGGATGCCGTCCATCCCTCTGAGGCCGCCAACGAGCTTCTCGCCAGCTCGCTGCTTATCCAGGGCATTGACCTCATCAGCTGAAGCCAGTTTCTAGTCCTACTTTCATCTGTGAAATTCCCTCGACTGCGTTCCTTTACATTGCCTTGTGTTGTATACGTTTTGATTTCGGTTATGGTTACATTGATACCTAAAACTCTATTTGAAGAATCGGAGAAAGCATATCCCGTGTTATAACTAGCAGGCAGCAGATACTACGCAATGTTATGAAGGTGATTATCGTTTGCTTGTGTTCTTGATGTCATGATGGGGTCATTTTATATGGAGCAATGGTTCGAAAAACTACTCCATAATATCTATTTCGATTCATATTGAATGCAATGTATCATATCTTCATATGATTAGGCGATAAATAGGGCAAATATATTGATTTGAAATAAGTATTCCCTTCCGCTCAATTTAGATACAATCATTTGACACGAGATTTTGTATGTGCTGAATTTTTATAAGTTTGATAGAAAAAATATAGTGGTAACGGGATTTACTCTTAAGTCTCTAACATTGACCAAAGAAGATAATAAATATTTTTGTTATCGATGGTTATTGTTTTGGAGTATTTTTTTTATCCAAGAAAAAAAAAACATACAAGTCTTGAACAGAACACTAGGGAAATTGCACATACTTGCACGTATGTGCTGCTAGCCACGAAAGTACAAATGTAACTGCAAGTGCAAGTATCTAGTTGAAGTGATTTTTATATATAATCATTTCAAATCTAACATATTTATAAATGAAAAAATTATCCAAAAATATCACCTGAAAAAACCCAATAAATAACCCATTTCATTTTTTTTCCATGAAGCTATCCATGTATAGATTTTGTTTGTTTTTTTTTAAAGGAAAAAAAGATTCAAATATATATTTTCCTTTCTAAATGTGTATCGTTTGATTTGTTCAATCTTCATTCAAAAAAATTCTTAAAGATTGAAACTGATTTAATCTTGATCCGTTACTTTGCATCTAAAACCACTGTCGTCTTTTATTTGTCATCGTGGTTCGTTCATCGTCATTGTTAGTTCGTCGTTATCGTGCGTTCATCGTTGTTGGTTCGTCGTCGTTGGTTCGTCGACGACAAACATTAGCTCGTCGTCATCATCGTGATCAGTTCATCATCATTGTCATTAATTCCGTGTCGGTTTGTTGTTTTCGTCGTTAGATTTTAAAAAGTTGAAGGTGTATACAATAATTATTTTCAGGGAAAATATCTTTTAATTGATTATGGTATACTAATGAGAATGAAACTATAGTGGATATTTTTGTATAATTAAAACTCATAAGTATCTATCAAGAATTTTCCCAAAAAGAATTTTAGAGTAATATCTTAGAAATTTTTACATATAATCATCTCAAATTTTAGAAATTTATAAAAGTACTATCCAAATCATTTAAAATTTTAAAAAACACTACTTAAATCATATCATATTTTCAAAATAACTGCTATAGTTAATAAAATTGTTATCTTGAAAGTTTTTTTTTTAAAAAAAATTCTTCTCCAATCTATTCATTAACCTAAATTTTTCATCTCTTTTTATAAAAATCTATTATTTTCACATTATTTCTTCATTCTCGTCAATTTTTTTATTTCTTAAATCTTAGTTGTTTTTATTAAATTTTTTTAAGTCGATGATTCAAATCATAATAATCTTTTTTTTGAATGTAAGGATGAAAATATTAAATAAGAAAAAAATATCAAAAATTATTAAAATCAATGTATTCTCTAATCATAACCGCTATTATGTAAATTTCATATGATTTTATAAATATAAAATTTGAGAAGTTTTCTTTTTCAATTTCTAAGATTCAGATAATTATATATAAAAATCTCAATATTTTATCATTGCATCATTTTCTTTTGACTTCGAATTCGCGTGAGAGGATATGAACCTTTGTGCTTATCCTTGTGAAGTTCTTTTCGTTTGTTTCACATGATACCACTTTTTTCCGTGTTGAGGTGTCCGGTCCATTGCCGACCATCCATTCCATGTCTCGTACACCTACCTGATAAGAGATCTCATGGATAATTTCGAATCTTTGATGACTAAATTCAAAGTAAGTTCTATAGGGGTATTTTGATCATTTGACATGCGTACTTTCTTGTTCAACTAGCTAGATCATTGTGGTCAAATTTGTATTACGACTTGCAGCATATTGATTATGATCAATGAGGTACAATTTTAATGTGACTTGGGACCGCGGTTTGCAAGTAATAAAATTCAAGGAGCTATGCATTTTCTGATTTTTATTCAATGTCTCTGAAATATCATTAGGTCTTGATCCGATGAAATGTATTACTAATCTGACGAATATTTGTTAAGTTGGATGCTACGACTTCAATCTAACAAATGGTTCTTCGAAAAATTATGATATTTGTTATGTCGCATGATCAAGAGAACCATTCAAAGTTAATGTGCGCCTATCCAATAAAATCTAGTAAACCATTAACAAGTGAAATCTAATTTACCTAATACACCAGTTCAAAAATCCATTCCTAGCTAGTATATTTGTTTATAACCACTCGATCTGTTTTTCAATTTAGTTTTATTTGTTCACTTCTGTCGAGGGATGATTTGGACCATACCTGTGGGCTCTAGTTGTTGGAAACTGATGTGGCATCATCACCCTTTGCTTCCCAAAAACAAGATGAGCTTTTCATGCTTTCATTTAATAAAATATTTGGTTTTATCCCATGATTATCTCTTTCAACAGTATACATATATATATACACATAACAAACAAGCCCTTGCTCCCCAAGCATATACCATTCCTCTTGAACATACATACAAATTTTCTTCCTTCTCTTCAATTTCAAGTCCTTAATATTTCAGTCTGAGTTTTGATTGATTGGTATCACATGGGTCAAGCATCGGAGTTTTGATTGGTTGATATCACATGGGTCAAGCATCAATATACAAAGAGCAAAAGTTTCATGGGCAAAGCTTGAATCAAGGAGATCTAATCAAGATGGTGATCATGGATAAGAATTGTGATCATGGTTATTGTGATAATGTTCATGATCATAGTCATGATGATGATGGTGTTAGATGTGTTGGAGCTGATAATATGATTGATGGTGAATCAGCTTCTTCGTCTTCCTTGAATGGATCTGCATCCTCAAAAGATTTATCTGAGGAGTCTGATGATGCATCATCATCTTCGGTCTCGTCGCGATCGACCGGTGAAGATATGTATGATTTGTCTGAGCTCATGGCTGAGCTCCCTATCAAGTAAGTTGGAGTTATGATCTTGAATCTTGTATATTCCTTATTACAATCAAATTGTTAAGAAAAATTGATTAGATTATCATTATCAAGGACCAACAGATGCTATCTA